>DWON01001359.1:0-24891 GCA_018251015.1 Phocides pigmalion okeechobee
ACGTCTTCCCTCCAAGAAAAAAACATACCCCAGACACAAAGCACATACGCTTCGCAATCTTGAATTAAATTCGTTGGGGTCGACTCGAAGCATGGCGACTGTTAGCGCTAAGGTACATCCCGCGTCACCTAACCCAATAACAGGCTAATGGCGGTTAAAAAACAGCCCTAACAAATTACGATTTCCGGACAATACTATCACAATACATTCAATAAAAATACGGTCACAAAAAATAATCAGATCAGAACAACTGCCATTCAAACCCCCGTGACTCTATTCCCCTCGTACACGAGGCTGACGAGATAAACTCTATTTTTTTACATACCGACTGTCCTCACTCTTCGAAAACCAAAATAAACATAAGAATTATTATTCGGCACTTTGGTTTAGTAATAAAATATTTATTAACGTTATCATGATATTCATTGAGACGCGTTCAACAAATTGTTTTTAATTGCACTTGGTTTACAATTATGTTTTTCTTTTCGTATGGTGTCATCCCTGCAACCCATGGACATCCACATCCAAAATCTAATGGGGCTGAAATTCTATATGAGGATGTACGTAGATGCGTCGCTACGTCTCGCTTCTAAGTGAAGCCGATATCTCTATAAAAATAATAAAATCAAACATCGAAAATCGTTAATCGTGAGTACGCAATGCATAGTAAAATGTGTGGATTCTACGACAGAATTAGTTTAAAATCACATGACTACGACCAGTTTCATAATTTATAAATTACATACTTGAAATACCTTTCTAAAATATCGGAAACGCTATTAAAACATCGTAAATATTCATACGGCACGCAAAAAAACTCTTATCAAAAATCAAATCCGGACTATTACTCAGTAGTTACCAATGTCAATCCTACTACATACGACACTCGATGTTCTTAGACGTAGTGCGTGGGTGAACCGTTTTTGTAACAGCGATCATTATTGACATACACATTTTGTTTTTTGTTAAAAGCAATCTTTATTATTGAAACCACATAGACAAAGCCTTCCAAGGTCGTCAATAACCTATTAATTAATATTATTTGACACTATGACGCATTACGGATATATATGAATATTGATCGTGTTATTAAAAAAATAACTATTATTATTAAAATTAGATTCTTAACATTTGTAAAGAATCATAGGTAGAATATCAAAAGAATCGTCAGAAAAAAAAGGTACATCGTTCTGTATAAGAGATGGCGACAGAAAGTCTCCAAGCAAATATATTTATATAAAGGACATAATTATGCATGTATGTGACATCCTTCGTTCCTCTCAATCAAAAAGAACTTAATTTACTAGAACGAGTGAACAAAAAATTAAACAACGCTTTTTATCACCTAAGTATATCAACCAATGATAACTTCATAATAATCTTTTTTACAAAACTTTTATTTAATGAACTCAAAATTATTTTCTAAGTAATTTACGATATAATCTACCGCCTTATTTTAATTATAAATAAAGTTCTAATCTAGATTATACTAGTCCGTAATTAAAGAATCAAGATAGAAACTACAACCAAGTTGTGTGACCGAATGTCGTAAAGATAGTACGGAGAATTCATTCCGAGTGGACCGCGACGCACAGCGGCCAGCTATCGGGAAACTCGTGATAAGTCACGATCACCGCACTCAGCCATGGGTGACCGATGGGAATGAATGTTTTTATAATACAAACACAAAGTGTTACTTACGTGTGTCGAGTCAGCTAACTCGATCGACTCGGTTATCTCGTTCTTCCTGGAATAGAGACAAAATAGACATTAACGTTGGTATAACATATAACATGGACCAATGAATACTTTTCAACATTTGTCACTTCCTATACCTGTACATATTTATTCGACAATAAAGTTTTTCACCTGATATTATTACTTAAACTTTACGACATGAAGAAATAATTTAAGAATTAAAATTATCCAAGTCGGATCCAATCGGAAGTTAACCAAGAACATTGAATTTATCGATCGAAGACTATCGTGAATCAAAAGTTTAATTAACTAAATTAAACACAATGTCAAACTTTAATGTGTATTTTGTTTATGACCAACATCCTATTATCCCGTTTAAAACTGTTGCTTTGCTATTAAGAATCGTAGCAAGTTATTAGACTTGAACTCTCCTTACAAATCTCAAGCTCAAAATATTTTTAATATCAGTCGTAATTCCAGAGAAACATCTAAAGAGCACTATTTTCCACGTTATAACATTAATATAGACAATACTGATAAGATATAATTTCATACATCATCTTGACAGATTTACAACTTCACAAAGCTTCGTATCATAAATACTAAAAAATGTTTTTCCTTTGCTTCGTTGCAACAAATGTAAGGATTGTTTCTTACAGTTACAAAGCAATTGTCTCTTTATATGCACCCGGAACAAATTGTAAGCTCGTCGCATGGAAGAAAACACACAGTAAGCGAATAATTCTCCCATCAATTTACGTATTGAATACGTATAACTGACCAAATAACGTTCCATGAGAAACATTATATACAACGAAAAGAGTAGTCACATTGAATTACATTACAACGTACTGTGGGGGAAAATAACTGACACGGTTGAGTTATTGCACTAATCTGTTTAAAAATAAGACATGTTGCCGTTCTTTGAGCCGTTTTCTTTTCAAATTAATATTAATATCTAGATTAATGTTATAGTATAGAAAGAAGTAAGTTGAATCATAATACAAAGCGAAGTAAAACCATTCTAACTACGAAAGTAATTTCTCGATTCGACCTAAATACTCTCATTTTTTGTTGCTTTTCTGACATTTACATTATGTGTTTAATCTGTACTTTTTCTCTTTAATCCACTTTTTGAAGGTATGTATATAAAACTTGCTCATAATTAAGTAGGTTTTTGTTAAAAACATCTTTATAGGATAGTTTAAAATCGGGGCCGCCCGCGTGAATTCTATCTATATTAAATTTAATAGAATACCTAAGTTGTTCTGAGCATGTCATTTAAACTTTTATTAAAAAGATAAATTAAGATATCATTCGCCGACTTGTCATAAATTTCCCTATATAATAGCAAACCATTTACGGTTTATAATCTTATAAGTTCGTATATTAAATTATTTTTTAAACATTCATAATATCATAATTACCTCATAAACTGTGACTGATTTTGAATCTTTTCAGAGAGCGCTTGCGGATATTTGACGGCAGACAGAAAAGCAGAAGGAACCTCACCAGCTTGCTCCATCCTGAAATTGGATTTATATAAAAGATTATTAAAGTTTAGTTTATTGTCTACCACGCAAAATAATAATTAACAAATTTTATTCTCAAGGTTTTCTTTGATAATTCTTACAAAATTTAAGAAACAGAAACATTACACGAAAACGAGGTCAAAGAAATCTTTTTATCTACAATCTGTTTTATCGGACTTACGTTTTCTGTGGCTTCATCTCTGACGAGCATAGATTGCGAAGATAATCATCACATTCTCGTTGTTTCTGAATTTGATATTCCTTTAGTAGGTCTCTTCTGAAATCCCCGTCCGGATTCGGCACGACTGACGGTTCCAGTTGTTGTGGAGTGCGCTCAGCCAGCGACGACCGTTCGGTCGAAACGGCCGTATTTGAGATCGAAGTTGACGCAGAAAAATCCTGGCCCCGATGTTCCGGTGTAGTAGCATTCGATGCGCCCACACTACTGTCGTTTGTTTTTGTCGATGTCGTTATTTCTCCAATAGGTTTCAACTTTTCTTCAAGTAATCCATCATTGAGTTCATGGTAAAGGCTTTCGTCATTAATATTATCGAAGAGTCTGTCAACTGACGTATTCATTAATTTGCTTCCCTTTATTCCAGTTAGATGAAAACCAGCAAAACAAGAAGAGGAGGGCCCGTAGTCGATCGCAGATAGGGCCATTACGGCTGGATGTCGTGGAGCACCATCAGGTAAAGGTCGCAATGATCGGGTCATCGCGTCGGCAGCTGATCGAGGTCTTCTAAAGGGCATGGCCAAATGCGGGAATGTACGTGGCTTAATAGGTGTAACGAGCATATGTTCGGTCCACGATGTATGCAAAGACGGGCGTTCTAATTTTTCCACGTCTACATTCAGCATACGTTGTTCAAATGGTACACTAAATGTCTCAGCTGGAATAGATTGTAACCAAGACAGTAGACTTAGGTCGGATTCATCAAACCCAGAGCCATCTAAAAGTCGTGAAAAATTCACTTCATTAGATTGCGCTTCTTTAGAACCAGTAGCTTTAGCTTGGCAGTAATTTACGCATGACTCATATAAAATTCCTTTTATAAGTAATTGCATTAGACGATCATTTTTAGCACATTTTGGCGTAGCGCCACCAGATTTCTTATCGCATGGCAAAAATTGTTCCACAAGCGGATATACTTCCCGAAAGCATTGAACGCGAGCGTTGCTAGGGTTCCATTTTTTAAATTGTGCGTGATCCGTTATACTAGGAAGGGTTAAAAGTAGACATAAATTTGAGTATTCTTCCTTAGAGGGTGCTAACTTTTCCAAATCGCTAAGGACTTTCACAACTTCATCCACAATGTTTTCAACATTGTTGTACGCTTTAATTTCTGATCTGATGCACAAAAGTTCGATATACTTGTGTCTTAGTATAGCATAGTGGAATTTGTCAGTCTGGAAACTCTTTAGCGCACTAAGGGGTTGAATGAACTCGAGAACGTCATCCCACTGCCCATCGAGGATAAGTTGTCTTAGAAATAAAACGTCATCTGCAAAATTGCCATTTATGACGCCTGTTTCCCGTTCCAGTGACAGCTGTGTGATATGCAGGTCGCGATTGTGCATGAACTCGAGAGCCAGACGTACCACATCATCTTCGCGTAGATTCAGATGAGTAGACGGCATAGCTGCTCCTCCTGAGCCTTTAACAAATATAATTCTCTATTAATGTTTTACGATATCCAACACATATTTTAAGAAAAATATTATAGTGCTAACAACTGAATTCTTAATTGGAGTGAAGTGATTATACACTTCTTTCGTCAAATATTTACAGAATGAAAAATATGTCGGAATATTAACCCATAAGATATTTAACATTTAAGTTGTTTATATATTAATTTATATAATACTTTTTTGCATTTATTTTAGAGTCTAAAACCAAAAATTAATTGTGATATTGTGTGCTTGATTATGTTAAATTTAAAGACTATGTCATAAAAATAACATATATTAAATGACAACAACAACAATTATGAAAATGCATAGAGTACATATATAATTACAAATTGTACCTTAACATTCTAGTCACAGTTATCAATATCAATTTGTGAATTAATTAGAAAGTTTGTAAAAGCTGGGTCACTTAGTCTGGTAACTTCATTCTAGGTATCAAAAAAGGAAATGATATATCCAGCATTATTATGACTTATCACATTCACAAATCCCTTGAATTGAACAACTTACATAATCCAAAAAAGAACGTGAAATAAATAAGAATACAATATATAATATTATATTATTGTAGTGTTTTGCTTCTATTGTTGTAAGCATTGCCCAAAAACATATATATAAAAACATGCTCTACATCACACATTCTGTTGTTATTTTTAATATAGTAGTTAATATGTGACATGTATGCAGATGTCGCCTCAGTTCACAGATACTACCGATTTAATCTGAAATGATGTAATCAAAGCGAAAGGCATCCCTTAACTGTAACATGAATTTTCAAAGAAATTTGTAGTCGAAGAAAATTTAATTTGTCTTAAAAATAACTGAAACATTATTAGGTTTATAATAACACAATTAATTGTATAGTATTTTTACAAAAAAAAAATACATAAATAGAGATAGTCACAATATGTTCAGAAAGGAAGTAAAATGTACATCATAATATGTTCATAATAGATATTTATACAAACAAAATCAATTGAGTCTGCATTATAGTTACCAATATCAATTAATAAGGTATAAATTATGTTTCCATTTGTTGTAGACAATTCTATGAGGTTTTACAATATGAAATAGTATTATTAAATGAGTTGCAAAAAGAGGGTTGTTATAAATTCGAAGCCTATGTCTTTCTGCTTAAGTGTCTATCTGTGGTATTATAATACCTTAAACGTGCCAGCTTAGATAGCAGTTTTTTTCTTGACAAGCAGGTTTCATTGTGTTGATTAGTCTGAATCGAGTCTGATTAGTTATATTGATATCAGTTCACATGAGATCAGTTTCAAGGTATTGTGTTATTTTTTAAACAACATATCAATACAGTGGAGATGTTAAGACCAACTGTTTCATATAAAAATGTTAAAACTTTGTAATAAAGCATTGTCAGTGTTTAATGTTGAGGCCAATGGAAACATTATAAGAAAGAACAAACAAATATGAAATAAATTTGAATAGTCACATTTGAAACTCTCATCATATTCAAAGACCAAAAATGAACAGATGTTTTGTAAATAGCTTTAATAGTAATGTTTTGTATCTATCTCAAACAAAACAATTATATATAGAATTAAGTCAGCAAAAAAACAATATTCAAAAGGTAGCTTTAATATTCCTTTTTGGTGCAAGTGCAGTCCACCTTATTTTATATGGCTATTTTTGATTGTAAAGCTCTGTAACCAACTCTATGTAGAACGGGAGATCCATAAGAAATTGATTATACATGTATCGCTACTCCTAAGGACTGTGATGGAACACAAGAAGTAATTAAAACTGCCTTACCAAGCCATTCAAGCCAGAACACAACAGCATTACAGCCACTATAAAATATAATTAAAACATTTCTATAACAAATATGGCCAGGACTAGATACCAATTTAAATAAACCGATCCAAATTAACTGCAACTAAAAAATCATTGTAAATTTTGAGTGCAATATAGTTTTGCGAAAAATATGCACAGAAAGATATCCAGCAGAACTTTCACCTACACTATGTTTGAGCATAATTAATGATACCACTTGGGGAAAGCCTGTTTCTAAGTATGCATCAATGCATACTTAGTGAGATTACTGGTGCATCTCTGACATTTCGCACATTCTACAGACACCTCAGACACTTCTCCGTTAACAGGAAAATGATATCAACAACAATGTTATCATCGTCCAATTTGGTAAATGATCCATCCATTTTATTGCCTCGCATTTTGATCAACTACGCCTACACAAAAATAGACTAAAGACCAATTAAGTCAATAAAAACTTGTTCAGTATACAGATTTTTAGTAATCGATAATTATATGTAAGAATAAAAATAAATGCAACAAAATAAGTACATACCTTACAGTTATAAAAACATCTAGTTTTAATTTGGAACACTTTAAATATGAAAATAAAAAAATCTATAAATAAAAATTCACATCACCTGGTGAATACACCTGGTCGCTTATCACTTAATTTTCCCTTTTTATTTACCCGAATTTAAAACGACACATTTACAAAAATATTTTAACGGGACGTTAATCTATGTTGTTGGAGAGAGCAACTAAATTACATTACATATTACATACAGATAAAGAAAAGAAAACATGGAGTAAAACTACAATGTCTACGATGGGTTGCACAGACTATTTAAATTGTTTACTTCCAATCCTTATATTGGGTTCTAGGAATATAAAACAAATTATTCTATCACTAAACATTTTGAAATCTTATTTATCAATTATAATTGTTAACACACGTGAATTAAACATGGTACATATGAATTTATTGTACATATTTTAATGAAGAAAGCATATTTAACTTATTATTGTTTTTTATTTGATTTTACCATTCATTTTGCAATAAATGAGAAAGTTTATGCAATAATACAAATCATAGTGTTATGTTTGATACAGTTTTTTATATATGACAAAATTATGACTTTTGAATATACCTAGCTCTTTAATTTTCTAGTAGCCTGCAACAAAAAAGTCGAAATCTTTTAAATAAATTGACACATTATTGCTTTTGTCGGATGAAGTTTTTCAAAAATAACATAAACTTAGCGTATATAAAATAATATATCTGATTACTCCATCATTTATTAAATAAATGACACAATAATGAAATATTTGACGTTTTTACGGCATTTACCTCGTACTTAATATTTCTATTTTATTTGCTTTACGTAGGGTACATTATTTAGTCCTAACGCTTCTTTAATTGATCTTTCAATAATTTCATCATTTTATCATTTGAGTTAAAATCATATAAAAATGCAAGTATGCATTGCAACTTTTATATGATTTTACTACGAAGCTAGATTTCAGAATAATGTTTTGTTATCTGTGCTTATATTATGATTAAAAAGTTCATCTTGTCGCAGTTCACATTTTGACATTATTGTTTGTCATCAATTTTTTCGTCCTCTGTTCTGTCATTTCGGCGGCGAAAAGAAACCTTCGATCGCAGAGTAACATCGTTGGCCTTAATTCTAGTTTTGAATTTAATCATATCTCTAAATATGGATGAAGAGGGAGAAAGTATTTTGCTGGAGGATAACTTTTACCAATTACTGAATGTTTCTAAAACGGTGAATATCAAATCACATGTTACGTTTTATCAAACCGATTCTCTGTTGCAACATTATTATATAACCCCAAAATTGTGATCATAAATATATTTCCAAAATATATTACAATATTAACAACTACTTTATTTATCATCATATTTATTATTACATATTTACTGTAACAATCCGTAAAGATATTTTTAGGTTATATGCCTAGACAAATTATTTTCGTAATAACCGAAACTTTTTAAAATAATAATGTTAATTTTTTTTTTTAATTCAGAGTCCGTAGAAGCGATGACAAAATTTTGGGCCATCGTTTTAAAATTCATTATCTTTAATAAAGTCTGTTTATTGTATGTTTTTGAGTAAAAAAAACATGATAAAACAGTTTAATCACTATTAATGTGTTAAGTGTATCAAAGGTATTAAAAAACAGAGCAGTTATGAAATAAATTTAATGTGAACTTTTGTCAATACTTTAACAATATTTAACTAATGTAAACATTGCAGGCTACTGTGGAGGAGATTAACAGCGCGTACCGCCGCTTCTCACGCATGTTTCATCCAGATAAACACAGCACAGATCCCAACAAGCAGAAATGGGCTGAACAGATTTTCAATAAAGTTAAAGAAGCCTATGAAGTATTATCTGATTCACATAAAAGAGCGATATATGATACATTAGGTAAATTACTGCAGTATAGATTATGCTTAAATAATTTATTTTAATTATAGTCATTTAAAGATTATTGCATTAATATTAAAATGCTGATTGACTAACAAAATACATGCAATATTAACTCAAAATGTTAAGTAATAAATATAATACAATTTACTAGTGCGATACAAACTATTTTGAGAACATTATGTTAGGAACGACTTTTCATTTACAGGAAAAAGAGGCTTGGAAGTAGAGGGATGGGAAATCATCTTCCGAACCCGTACTCCTAGAGAAATTAGGGATGAATATGAAAGGTAAGGGTGTTTTAATATTTACATATTATTCATTTATCCACATGTTAGAAATATGTATTTTTATATATATGTTTTCATATATCTATAACATGAAAATATTTTATACATCACTCTACTATGTTATTGCTGCACATATTTATTGTTTTAAACTTTCCCTGTGGCTACAACACTGCTGTGTAATTCTGGACGCAATGCGCTTGCGGCTCCTGCACACCTGTGTTGTTCCGACAAATTTGTATAGATTACGGGCGAACAAAAGTGCTGTGTTTACGTTGGAGTTACAAGACTGCGATAGAAAACAACATCTGTGTATTTGTACATATTTTATGGATTCTAAAAAATACAATACTTGTGTGAATTCTCGACATATTTCATTCTAGAAAAAACAGCTCCAGTTAGGGCTGCCTCTCACAAACCTGATTCAACCTAATATATGCATGCCGCAGTGTTAAAATTCTTCTGCAAGCTTAGTAAATGATGAGTTTCTTTGTCATAATGACATTATTAAGTGTTTAAATGTATTAAAAGTTGAAGAGTGTAGTTTTAAAAAATAATTATGTTACAATTTTATTTTGTGTATTGTATTATGTGGCAGGTTAAAGAGAGAACGAGAGGAAAGAAGGCTGCAGCAAAGTGCTAATCCTCGAGGCACCATCACTCTCTCAATCAATGCTACCGATATGTTTATGAAGTATTATGATGAATATGAAATTCTGTAAGAACAAATTAATTTTTTATCTTTAAATACAGTACAAGTAAAGGTTTAAAGTAGGAGAACTAATTCGACCAGCCATGTACCATTGCCGCCCTCATAATCCGCCGTAAAGCATTACTTGTGTGTTCGGTTGGAGAGGTGCAGTTGCCAGCTATACTTTGAAGCAAGGCAACCATCTTAGTCCTCAGGAGCAGCAACATATCTACGTTCAAGCTCACATGGGATTTTGGTCAGGTTTGTGATTGTACGTGGATATCTATGGGTTACAATTACCTAACATCAGAAGGTTTGCACGCTCATTTGCTATTCTTCTCACATAAAAAAGTAAATAATAATCTTTGTAATGCATTATGGGATTTACGGTTAAAATACTAACTTATCACTATTATCAGTTATGCGCATTATTTTGAGATTTTAAGGTATTGACTATAAGAACTAGTTTGCTAACCAAAGTTTCTTATAAAAGAACTGTTACTTATGTTTTGGCTCTGTAGAATGATACGACTACTTTTATAAATATTATATATGAATATAGCGATCCGGCCCAGCTTCGCTCGGGTAATACATTTTATGTTTACTTACATTACTTTTCCTTTTTACATGCATCCAGTCATACCTAGTTACAAAATCTACCAATTAGAAACATCTATTTCGAACGACGACTAAATTACTATATTGAATTTAACTATATAATTTCTCGCCCAATTTACATAAAACATTTTCATTATACTACAATAGAACCTCCATAAGTTAATGTCCACGGTAAACACAAAATATTTTAAGTTGTAGAGGTTTTAAGTTATCAAGGATCTAGGGAGTTGGGATTCGATGGAAAGGGACCATATTATGTTTTAATTTATAGAGGTGTTTAAGTTATCGAGGTTCTACTGTATATACTAAATTATACAATAAATCTTGCATTCTTCAATAATTAGAACTTACTGGTTCTAATATTTAGATTATTATTAAATAATTAGAACTTACTAGTTCTAATTATTAAGTTCAATAACTACTATACTCTTAATACTTAACAGATATTGGTTTCAAGACAGCATTATATTGTAATTATATAAAGATATAAAATTGTAATGTCCACGCTGAAGTGGGTTTGATGGTGATACAGCATTAAATGTATGTGCTATGTAAATTTTCAGATGAGTCTTGTACTATCTTATTATTATTGAAATAAATATTTTTAAATGGGCCTTACATTTACGTAATTTTAATTGTTATTATATTATATCATGTCTATGTATTGTACACGTACATAAAAAGGGTAATATTGGTTAACAAATGTTTGGTTGACAAACCTGTTCATAATTATTTATAAACAACTTACCTCTTCCATAACCCAGATTTTTACATGTAAATATTGTATAGTACATAAATACTAAGTTAGTGATAACTTATTCTATGTGGAATATAATATTTTTCTCATTTACAGTGAGGACACAACCGTTATACCAAATATAGAAGTTTCCGGGATGACTATACAACAATCAATTGATGCACCTGTTACACTGAGGAACACTGTTACCTTGTCTGGAAACATTTCAACACAGAATGGAATAGGTATACACTTTTGTGATTACTAACATGAATTTGCACTGAACCATAAAAAAATATCATTTAACAATAGTTATTTTTTATTAACAACATGATAGTTAAAGTCCAAATTTATTTATTTATTTATTCTTTATTATACCAAATACAATAAAGTGGTACAAAAGGCGGACTTAATGCTAAAAGCATTCTCTACCAGTCAACCTTTGGGCTCAGCAGAAATTATCGAAGGCGGTATACATGAAAAGGAATGATCAGTAATTGAAAATTAGAGCTTAAATATAAAGTATATGAACGACGCAACATATTTGTTATACATCTGAGTGAAGGTTTAGAAAGTGGTCTGTGACTCTCTTTTTGAAATTTTGTCTGCTAGATACCTTCCTTATATCATCCGGAAGAGCGTTCCAAAGCCGGATTCCTTGAATGGTGAAAGAGTTAGATAAAAACCAGAATGGTGAAGAGTAATAGTAAGAACAAGAGAATGAGAAGAACGCAAAAATATTAATTAAGAAATCAACCAGACCAACTTCTTATATCATCGTCATCACTAATGATCTGTTACTTTCCCTCTGTTGAGTCTTCTCTGAGAACAAGATAGTTTAACTGATAGTCAACCAGGCTGTCCAAGTGCAGTTTAGTCAATTCACACAGCTTTGGAAATCCAATCCTAATCCAAAAAGCTATCCAACTTTTTATCCAAAAAATTATTCTACTTTTTGGATAACACTCAGGAATGCAGGGTTCTTATTATGTTTTCCTTGCTTGATAAACCAAGCGAATAATTAATTTCTAAGGTGCACGTAAGGTAAAAAATCACATTAATTGTTGAAAAAACAGATTTGTACATGTAATGTAGAATATTGAAATTTGTGATGTAATAGTATTAAGGAACTAGATGGTAATTTATGACAACTAAAACCTTAATTAATTTCCAGTACGAAATCTTAATTAATTTCCAGGATCAGGTTCAGTAAATGTTTCCAATCGGCATTTAAGTTCCGAGAAAGGCTGGACCGAGTTGGAATGTGGCATCGGAAATGGTCCAGTACTTGGATTTAAGATATTTCGCACCATGTCTCGACTTACATTTCTTAACTGCGGCACCGTTTTCCAGTTCACTCCCAGAGGAATAGTCCCGAGCCTTGTTTCAAGTAAGAATGTGAAGTATTTTCTTTATTCAACTATAACTTTATAACTAACGCTTTTAATAAATTACTATATACTACTATATACAGTATATAAGTCATTGATATTAAAACTAGAATGAATGTCAAATATTGAGTCCTAGTGCCATGGGAGAATATCATGATCATTATGTTATTGATATATACCATGGAATCATATAAATATGACTGACTCAGAGTTTAATTATATTATACATATATCAACTACTAACAAATGTGGTTTATGATCTGAAATTCATTTGTGAAGACCTTGTTGGTGTTTCTATATGTTTATGTTTTCCTACTTTCTGCATGTGAAGTAATTATTGCTAATAATTCGTTGGGAATTAAATAAATATTGTTATGTAAGGCGTTCTTGCTATGAAGAAGAAATCACATTAGACTCTTCCTTAATATACAACTCTCGTTGTACATACATTACAGTTGTACAAGGTTGGTTATGATGGACAATTTATATCAAAACAAGATATATACTAAGAATAATTATTGCAGCCATGGCTATGCAGTTGGATGCACATTCCGTGGGATATCTGACATATCGCGCCGGAGGACAAAGTGGGTCTTCTATGACGTCTACATATGTAAGAGATTCTGAGAAGTATCATGCGAACACAGCACTGCAGATTGGCAACCCACACTCGTTCATATCGTTCAGTCTTATGAGAAAACTACCTCATCATGAAATGAAACTCAGATTTGCTTTAAAGTGAGTATGTTTCATTTGAATAATTTCAATAATGTAACATAGTTAAAATTGTGATTAGTATTTGTCTTTGATTAATACATATAATCATTTTTATTAATAATAATGTAATGTAATTCTCAGCAATTAAGGATCTTAGTTTATAAAGGATTCCAATTCCATTGCGGTTGATTACAGATGTCCATAAGCAGGCGTGATCACTTACCACTTGGTAGTATTTGATGAATTATAAACATTATTTCATTATGGAAAGTAAGTTATCACTGAGTAAAATGGGTTGTGTTTTATTTTCAAAAAGTAAGAAGATTAATATTATAAACACGATATTGTCAGCTGTGTATTTGTTTTAGGTTTGGTACATTTGGAGCGATAGCCGAATATGGCGCAGAGAAGAAGGTCTCACAAAATAGCAGCGTGTCTGCTGCAGTAATGTTGGGTGTTCCCAGCGGTGTGATGCTGAAACTGAAGTAAGTAATAGATAACTTAAATAAATATGGATGCTTATATGTTATTCTTCTCACAAAAAAGAAAGTAGTGCTGACTCCATGGTTTGACATCCTAACTTACACAGTTTGGAAACATAATCAAGTTTAAAGCATTTATGTTTCGAACACCTATTACTTTTCGAAATTGAGAAAACTAAACAAATTGGTTTTTAATGATTTACCTATCTATAAACTTTATTGAAATGTTACCAGACATGGGACTATTTTGTTGGTTTGAATTTAACCAAACCAAACCAAAGCGAAGAGCAAAGAAACAGAATATGGTTCTTCCACATCTGTACCAACCCATCCGCACTATTTGTCTGATTTTAGAAGAATATCAAACGAGGCAATCGGCCACAATTGAGGTCCTATTTGAGGTCGCATGTAAATGTAATGCTATTGAAAACCAAGATGGTCACCTCGCTTGTAAGTGTAGCTGACAACCTCATTTCTAACTACAACAAGGATTGCTTTGTGGTGAATTATAAGGACTTCTGTGTGAGAAGAGTAGCAACCGAGCATGCAAACCACCTGATGTTAAGTAGTTGTAGCTCATAGACTTTCGTGTACAACCACAAACATGCCTGAAATCTTATCTGAGCTCCAACATAGATATGTTGCTACACCTGAAGACTAAGTTGGTCGTTTCGCTTCAAAGTGTAGTCGGCATCCGCACCTCTCCAAACAAAACACAAGTAATGCTTTACGGCGGATTATGAGCCCTGCGGTGGTACCACCCCTGTCGAACAATAGTTCTCCCGGCTTTAAGAACTGTTGTGTTGAACTATTGTTCTATCATCAGAACAACAGTTCTACCTGGCAAATATATGTATATTGTTACAATAGCGATTTATTTTTCTAATTTTTGTAACTTGAGTGACATTTAAGTATAATGAGAACAGATCACATATCAAGTCTCAAGTGTTTAACATAACACATCGTGCTATACAGATGGACCTGTTCGTCACAAACCATAGTGGTGCCAATACACCTGTGTGAAGAGGTGATGCCGTCACCAGTGTTCTATGCCACTGTAGTACCTTTGGTGTCGTGGATGTTGCTCAAGAAGTTGGTTTTGGACCCCATAGCGAGAGAGAAACAGGAGCGCGAAAGACAGAGGTCTATGGAGGCGAATTTTGAAAGGTTTGTTTTATTCTGTGTAAGTTGTTACATTTCACAAAGTTAACACTTTCGTTCGGCGTACAAAACTGCTTTTGTAATACTCGGCGCATTGCGTTTGCGGTTTGTGCACGCTTGTGTTGTACCTAGTAATCTTATGGATTACTGACGAGCAAAAGTGCTGTGTTTATGACAGCGCTATAAGATGGGACGGACATGGATGTATTCGTAGATGATACACAGATGCTAAAAAATACAATATTTCAGTGAATTGTCGGCGCATCTTCTGTCTTGATAAATAAGCTCCAGCTTAGTGCCGCCTCCGCAATGCTGACCCGATCTAATATATAAGCACCGCAGTAAGTGTGGTCGGATATCAGATGGGTGACTACTAATGGATGAATATCATGAGCGCTTATGTCTCGGAGAGCACATTAAGATGGAGATTTCCGGGTTTAATCTTTGGATGGGCGTCGTTAATTGCTATGATCATTACTAGAGTAAGGAAGTACTTGTTACAAAGGCAATATTAACAATGACATTCTGCTTAATATAGCGTTCTTGAAAGGTGATTTACAATTGAAACATATATAGGAACATATATTAGGTAGTAGGTAATGTTAAGTCACGTGAAATCTCGAAAAAGGCGTATTTATTTGCTCGTACGTTAGACGAAAATGACTTACGAAAATTTAATAACACCAATACGGCGCAAACTTTCATTAATTATTATTTAATTATGTAAATGCATTTATGTCCCTCGACATTATTTCCGCAGCTTGTATTGAATTTACATATTTTGAATTATACTTCCATCTTTTTTTTGTTTCAAGGTATCCTCGTGAAACATAAATCTCTGATAACCTTTATCAATTTCGAAGATTCTTATCAATCTATTTAGAGAATTCGCTTGTGAACTTGAAAACTTAACTTAAAATATTTCATTTTTTTGTAGAAATAAATTTATTTAATTTGAATGAAATTCTAGATTGAAAGAAATGCAACGTCAAGCGAGAGCGACGGTAGAACTGATGCGAGAGACTTACTCCAGGATCAGGAAGGATGAAGAGAAAAAGAAAGGCTTGGTCATAATGAAGGCTTTGTATGGAAAACTACCTTCAGGTGAAATGACTACATAATATTTCGGGAAAAAATCCTCAAATAACACTTGAAAACGAAATTTGAATGTTCTGGTATAAACACACCTTTTGTTAATGAAATGGAAGCAGCAAACGAGCAATCAGTTCATCTGAAGGTAAATGGTCACTGCCACCTATGGACATCTGAAACCAACTCCATTTAAAACTTCGGTCCTGCTTAAATCTGACAGATATGTTGCTACTCTTGAGGATTTACATGATAACAATTCACTTGATACGCTGTACCCACGCGTATAGGCTATAACCAAGTAATCAACCAATTGGATTGTAACTTGTAACTGACCATAAATACGTTACTACCAATAATTAGGGACTTTATAAAGGGAGCTGTCTTACCACATACTTTACATCTGAACTCCGTGACGCAGTGTTACTAAATGGCAAAAATATATTTGATCTACTATATTTTTCATTTAATAGTTCGGCTCTAACCAATCTTTTACCAAATACTTTCTCAGGCGAATCGAGCCACGAGATAAACGTAGAACAGACAGGTGATGGAGTGACACCCGAGTCTCCGTCTGCGTACTCTGAGGTTATCGACGTCACCATACCCTTGCAATGTCTCGTGAGAGATTCGAGGCTGGAGCTCCTAGAGGCTAGTAAGGTAAACAAAAATTCGTATTATATTACTATCGTGATTCTGTACTACAGAACCCCTTAAGCCTCCAGAAGAGTCATTGCACTATAGGCAGCGGTCGCCGTTCCGATCTGACAGAAGGTTTCAGGTTAGCTCCACGGCTAGGCAGACATCTAAATTATTTTAATATAGATTTCTGTTTTGGCCCGTTGTTTGTTTATTTGTCGTTATATCTATCAATAGCATCCGCAATACAGCAATTTTTGTATGGGACTATGAGTGTAGAAAGCATTAGTTCTTTTTCATTTTCCGTTCGAATATCATTAGAGTTGATCGTTTTTAAGTTTACTCACAGGCCGATACAAAATAAATGCATGTCATTTTATTTAATTTACTACCATATAATTTTCTTTTAATGTGAAATCTCGCTTACCTAACACGTGACTCTTGCAACTTTAGGCTAATTTATTATATTTAAAATTATTACTATTATAGGCCACTTTTATTAATATAACTTGTAAATAATTAATTATATCATAGTTAATAATATCATATCATAGCTAATAATAATAATAATAACCAATAATTAACTATAAGGATTTTTTGTTGATTATTTTTTTTTTTCACGTTATTATTTAAAATCTAGTTTAACACTTTCCATCAACAGATTATTTTAATTAAGTTACAAATAGATTTTTACGTTACTTACATATCTAGTTTATTTTTACGTAAATATTAATACAATATTTTATCGCAGTAATTATTGCCTATAAGAAATTTAATTCAGATAATATCTAAAATAATTTAAAAAATAAATCGAATTATTTAAAAACAGTTGATACACAAAACAAATGTATATCCATTTCATCGCTGTGTCTCAAATATAAACAAAGTTTACCTACGTCTAATAATAATATAATATCATTTTATATTACGACTCATTGCCGAAGTTGACATAAGATCATCTAACATTCCGGTTCCCGTGACTAACTTTGGACAAAGCGATCTTGACCCTTGATTAATGATTTGAGCAGTTCCTCATAATCGTTAACGAGTGTAAGCGCACGAAAAGTCGCGTGCAAGCATGTTAATGTTCTACAAGCAAATTGCCTCTTGAGATTATTTCTTAAGCGGTTTGTATTGACATTGACGAAGTAAACAATCAGACTCCTAATATAGACATACATAACGTAGTGTCACTCAAACTTGTCCAATGTCTCAGACTTCACATAATTTGTTGTGGAGCTAGAAGTTCCAGGTTGGAATAATGAAACTTCATATTTTTCTAAGTCACATATGTATTAAAAAATCATTATTATCTACATTTTATCGGAATGAATATATTGTTAAGGATCCTGCGTATCTTTCATTCTATACTCTTGAAGGTATGTGACCTCTACCATATATCATCATTGTATCAGATATTTTAATTCTGATGGAAGATACATAATGCAATTCTGTCGATCAAAGTTACAAAAACATGGACACTGAAGCCTCATTAATATGTTTTATTACGCAGTCTCAGTAATCTTATAAGGTGCCGTATGCCGTTATCTATCACCGTAACACATGATATATCAAAAAATAACCATTTGTGGTGTTCGTGGAAATAGATCCCATTTGTCAAACATACATACAAATAGATATCTTTGGATAAGGCCCTCGAAAAGGGTTGCATCCAGTCAAGATAAGATCGTCTTGTTTCAGTCTGAACTGCCCGGTTTCTTCGACCCATCAGTGGGAGAAGATAAGCACCTCACCATCCAGTACATGTTCCACAACATCCCGCACTGCTGCACTGTTCCTGACAACCAGGCCGTTGTTCTGCCGCGCAACAGTTAGTATTAAATACTTCTGTTATAAATAAAAGCAGTGATAGCCTAGTGGTAAAGACTCGGGCCTCTCACAGAGATCCGTGGTTCAAATCCCTGGCATGCACCTCTTTTGTTCAAAGTAGTGTGCATATTAGAAATTAATTGCCACTTGCTTTAAGGGTGAGGGCAAGAGTTATTAGCAAGGACCATAGTCTAACACGTCACATTACGAGAGGAGACTTATGCCCAGCAGTGACAATAATAGGCGAAGATATAGTGTATAGTACACTGTTGTAATACCTTTTTCATTTATAGGGTTGATCTAGTAAAAATAAAATAAATTTGGTTTTTACTTTGAATATACATATATATGTAGGATAATTATAGAGAGCTTGTTTAGTTAATTTGAAAGTTTTTTTTATGGAATTAAATTTATAATTTCCTTTTTTATTTGTTATTTATTTTTGTTTTCAGAAATTAAAAATATTGCCTGATGAAACTTAATGCCTACATACCGTATGCGTGAAGTTTTATCGACCTATCTTTAATATATCTTATAGATAAACTCTTATAAATAAACTCTTATAAATAAACTCTTATAAATAAGTATGTGTTACTGCATAAGTATAGATTTATATGTTACTAGAATACAAAAGAGATTTAGAATTGTTTGATTTTATTATTTTCTCTTTATATAATTAGATTATTTAGAACTAAGATTTAATTTTTAACAATCTTTAATAGGATTAATATTAGATAAGCATATATATAGCTAAATATTTCTTGTGTATATTAGAATTTAGAGCTGTATTTAACTTTTTTATTTTTGTAGAACCCAAAACAAATTATACTTATAAACTAACATATTAAAAATGAACATTCTTTTTTTCTAGATCATCGAATAAAGAACAGATCTTGAAAGTTAAAACCGAAACGCAAGTTGTAACTTGCGGACCAAGTGCATTGACATTCGTCAAGTGTATGTGACAAAAGTGTGAACTGTGGTCAGAAGTGGTAGAAACAAGCTTGTTCTAGCAAAATCCAGAAAATTGTGTCTCGTAATAGTGTGTTCTCCAAGAAACATTCCATTGTATTTGAAGGTTTAAAGTAAATTTCAATAGTGTTCAATTTTGAAAAATGTGACGTGAAATTGAGATTTCTATCAATAATACTGTTAACTGTATGTTATTTGACTTAATCGTTACCTTTTGTCTTATGTAACAAAATATTTGTAAAGCCGATTGAATTTTGCTTATTAAGACAAATAATGTATAGTAGAGACAACATGTACATACATATAATTGGATAATTTGACAGTACTAGATGCAGATTTTTACTTGTTTGTTGTTAGAAATAGTCTATAAACTGTTCATTCTACATTTCGTCCATTTGTATCGATAGTGTGACATGTTGACGTAAATAGTTTTCCATTTACTTAAACTTGATTACTTCGTGTGTTTTTTTTATTATTATGAAAGAGTAGGAAACGGTCACGCAGGCCACCTGATGTTAAGTGGTCACTGCAGCCCATGGACAACCACTTCAAATCTAAAATAGAACAGAAGTTCTATTTATGGAGTTCTATATACGCATGGACGCGGATGCGTTCCTACTCTTGAGGACTAAGATGTTCGCCTCCAATAATGTGTATCCGGCAATCACACCTCGCCAACCGAAACACAATACATGAAGAACATGTTGCTTTGTTGGTTATGAGGGGGGCGGTGGTGCCGCACCGGGCGAGCTCTACCACCTTTAAAACTTTTGTTTGTTTGTTTGAAAATTTTACATGAATTGTTGCAATATTAAATGACGTGTACATGCAATAACAGTATTACGTCATCTGGGCTATGTTTACAAACGATCAAGTTTCAAAATTCAGGTTGTTCCCTGGGTAATCGAGGTTTTTAAGACGTCACAATGTCGTCGCATATGGGCGATTTGTTTTACTGTTACTGAATGTAGGATTATTTGCCATATGTTGAGTGACGCTTCGAACTGTTCTATTTCTATTGTTGTTCCCTTATTATCACCAGTATGTGCGAGCTATTATCACCAGCTCGAGTGATTAATATCTTCCAGCCTACTAAGTTATCAGGCCACTAGACCATAGAACTTAATCGGCACATTTCAGGTGACGAAAAACAGGAAATTGAAGATAGTTCGTAATCGCACAACTATTACGCCTAATAAGGAATAAATAAGAAATATAGTCCGGAAAAAGAGTGGTATTCGAGCATACCTGATATTAAGTAGTCGCTGGAATATAATCTCAAACAAGACCGAAATTTTGTTTGAGCTCGTTGCTATTTCCGAGTACTAGGTTGTCGCGTCGCTTCTAAATGTACGTGGCAATCGCAAATCCTCAATCAAAATGCAAAAGTTGCTTCAGAGCGGATTATGTAGCCATCGTGGTATCTCCATCGGCGGACTAGTTCTACCACCTGTTGATGTATATTATTGTTTGTCAATTTATAATTTAATTACATCAGATTGTGAAACAAAGTATTGTTCATATTATGATGGAATGTAATGGACCAATCAGAATAATGTCCACAATTTCCACCTGTCTAACTGCCGACGTAGAAATCATAAAATCTCAATAAAGTAAAATTGTGTACTGATTGGTCCATGCTCCATTTTCGCTAACAATTTCACAGCTGAACGTCTTTAAATAATAATCTGATACAAGTCCGGTATATTATAAACTTTATGATTCATTTACAATATTATAAACAAAGTTTTAATATTCCCTTAGTTTAAAATGAATATTTTTATTCAATATATCTGTATTTACATAAATATTTACTGTCTTAGAACGGTGAACATTTACAATTGTTACATAATTTATTTTGTTTAGCTACTTAGATAATTCATCGATGGTGGAAACAAAAGTAGATAATAAACGATTCATTGAGCGAAATTGAATAAAATATACTATTTGTAGTCGCTTTTTCCCGCGTCGAATCGTCCTAATTCCGATGTATTACGATTTTTTTCAATTGCCAAAAATAAATTTTGAAATAATATTATTATTAAGAAATTCTAGGACATTATTTTTTAAATAATATTTGCAATTGTCTGCCACCAAACTTAGATTAATATTAAAAAATACAGAATTAGAATGTTTTACCCAATTTATATTTGTACTTTTAGTATTTTTTAAAGTTCCATTGTTTCCTAAAGTACCAGAGTAAGAAAATAATCTTTAGTTAATATTACCTTTCACTAAATTATTTATTTCTGTTAACCTGTTAGACTTAGCTCCCAAATGTTGTATGGGAATATTCACTTTAGCAATATGTTGTTTGGTAATATAATGTTGTGTTTTCTTGATTTATGTAATATTACGTTTGTTGCTTAAGATAATATGTCTAGGGGCTTTATTACCAAAAGATAGATATTTTATGCTTACTTAATTCTTTAGTATTTTAGAACCCAACAAAATGGTTGACGCTATACATTATACGCGTGAAATTAAAGTACTATCTTCGTTTTTTCTAGCAAGAAATTAAGTCCATGTTTTTGAAATACTACAGGCCATAAGAACAATATAAATCTGATACATTATGGTTTTAAAGGATGGTGGTAAGGCCCCTACAGTCTACATGTTTGATTTGAAACTTCAGTGTAGTACAAAGCATGCAGGCACGTACGTACTTCATAATTTTAACAGTTCTGTTTTATAAACAGAAGGATTTTGATCAAAGTTCATAGTAGAATTTTAATTAACTTAATTATGTTGTACTGTCGTTAGACGTATGTTATAAACTGTGAAGCATTACTTAATTTGAAAAATATTGTTTTAAAAGACTGTTATTTTACTTATAATTATTTTTGTTCATTAATCTGTCACAAGGTTATATAACGCCATCATTCACAGCTTAAAGATAACAATCTTTATGTTGAGGTAGATTAAATCATCAGATGTAGATACACACAAATAAATAAACAAACAGACAACAATTTACATTTGTATAATATAGTAGAAATTATAGCTTAAATTAAAGGTCCGCAAGGTGTTTTTCCTGAATTTATGATAAAATATCAGTAGTTGATAGTTTAGTGATTACTTAATTAGCATAATACTTAGTTGCAAGTTTGAAGGGTCTGGTTAGTCTGGAAACCATTCAGTTTATTCCTACTTGCCTCCTAGTATACAAAAATGAAAGTATTTCCCAGTTTCTACATTTGTTTGTATTTTCTGGCGAAAACTAATGATTTAATCTACTTCCTTATCTAATAAGTTTGTACTCAGAACGCCTGTACCTCTGGACTTATAGGCATTATCGCGCTGTTTCATCTGCATACAGCTGCATCAATAACAAATTATAATTACAGTTTTTGTACTTATTTTTTTGTTCATTTATTTATTATACTATATTATTTTACTGATATATTTATAATATTCTACTACTCTTCTAGCATGCGTCTAGTACTTTATATTAACTTAATATTGCATTTTTGAAAATACCAGATTGCAGATATATTTTTTTATATTGTAATGTGTCTTAATACGAGCAATAAATACTCATTGCTTTAACTTAAAGTTGCAATATTAGGTTAAATAGATTGATTTTTGTTGTCAATAAATAATATAATTGATATAGATATATTAATAAATAGTGCCCTTTTTTTAAAGAGTAGTGATATATATTTTTTGTTTGTAAATAAATATTATGAATCAATTTTACATTTAGCATTAACGTAAATAATCACACCGCGCCACCTATCGCGTCGCTTCGTAACTATTTAGCTTTAGATTCAAAAAGGCGCAGTTACGATACGAGTAATGTAACAAATCGATTACAATGTCATTGACTTCTATTAAGATAATTTTGATAACTTTCGATCGTAGGTCACGGTCAATCTAGTGTGATTTGCTAATAACACTTTTCAAATTTCTATTGCACACGTGTATAAATATTTATTAAGTATTTTATAGTAACCCATTAGCTATCTCACATTTTGTACATAAATTCCTTGCACCTGTGACCTCGTTATAAATTCTACATTATTACGCTATATTATCTTGAAACGGAAATACTGAACTGAACGAAATTATCGCAATTTTAAGAAATATTTTTCTAATTACCTTTTACTGTACAGTTTACAGTAGGACCTCAAGCTTATATTTACATACTAGCCGTTTCAATAAATGGAGGAAGCTGTATTTCTTTTCGTTCCTAAACATTGTAACTAGTTATCGGCTCCACTGTAAAGTAGGAGTTACTTTTACCTTTCCACCGTCGATAATTACGTTCCTAACATTATATTACTCATATTTAAATCCAATATAATTTTATGGATTTTGGATAAGAACAGTTATTGAATTTGTTGTTGAATATTAAATATTATAACATTTATTGACATTTTCTATGTGTATGATAATCGGATGCTTGTTGTGGTTACAGCTACTTTAATTGATATTGTTTTCGTTTTTGAATTAGTAATTATAATTGTTATGGGACAGAAATTTTATTATTAGCGACTGTTGTATATGACCAAAATATTATTGTAATTAGACTCTAGAGAATACTATATAACTGTAGATGTTTTTTCTTATATTCGCTTGTTAGTGTAGCGGCAGCTAGCGAAATAAATAATTAATATTTACAATTAAACGTTTGTTATTTAATATTAATATCGTTTGAAATTGTGGCTCAAGTTAAGTGGGCAAATAATTTGTTTCCGTCGCCTGTGGCTTAATAGATGCTCTTGAAAAATTGCAAATGCATTTCTTTTTCCTCTTAAACTTTTATGTGTTATGTCCTCTCGATGTTATACTCGATACGTCGTTACTTACAGATACACACTAGAATTTGTATGAAAATTCAATTACAGATACGTCGCTTCTCTAATGACTAAGATTGAACAACTTGCGGAACTAATTATGAACATTATATATTTTCCCCAACCACGACCTGTAAAAATCACGTCGCACATCATACATAAATTAAAAAAGAAATATCTATTACAAAACATATTATTATTTTATTGTCATATGGAGGTATGCATTTGAAACTATATTTCTATACAGAAATTTTATTCTCATATATACAATGATGAAAATCTTAAAACTAATTAAAATAAAAACCTAACCTAAACAATCTAAAG
>DWON01001360.1:0-24889 GCA_018251015.1 Phocides pigmalion okeechobee
CGGCGCGCGGGCACGGGCCAGCCGCCGCGCGCGCGCTGGCGCCGCACCAGCCAGCGCGCCGCCGCGAAGAAGTGCGCCATGTGCTCGCTCGACGCCACGCGCGCGCGCGCCACCGCGCCGCCGCCGCGCAGCGACACCGCGCATATCTGCACACCGCCGAGTTAGCCTTACCTCACTATACACACGCGACTGATACGAACGGGTATCGGTCATTATAAACATTCGTTTAATTATCAAATTATTATTTTACCAATTAAGTTATACTTTACAGTATGACAAGTGGACGACATGGATACACAAAAAAGACAAGTACATTCCACGTTGTTCACGGTGGTAGGCATAACTATACTCTGTTTTTAAAAGCATAATGATAAGGTACTTGCATGTAGCATCCCGATACAGCCTTCAGGACACTCCCATCCCTGTATCAGTTGCAGATTTTAAGCAGTACATCAATTCTATTTGGGTTCATTACAGATATCCATGGACGGCTTTGTTCATTCATTAGGCAAAATACACGCTCAGTGGATACCTAATTATATATTTTAGACAAAAATACTTATGCTCGCAACGAGTCACCACACCTAATTACTAGAACAACCATTACATATCTCTAAAAATATATATTCTAGCGAATTTACAACAGTTACTTAGCCACTAGTGGCATACTAACGTAAAACATTAATTATTTATGACGCTATAAATTCTAACCATAAATTCTTAAATAGCTACATATTGAATTCAGATTGTTACCTTGAACTTATTCCTAGGCGACTTTCGCTTGGGCTGGTCGAGCAGCGCCCAGCCCTTCTGCATGTCTATGATGAGATCCCGGGTGATTCTTCTCCATTTCTGCTCCACGCCTATTCCGTAGTATATGTGATCGTCCTACACATAAATAATATGATGTCATCTCTTTACACTTGTACCTTTAAACTATTGTCCTAAACGATTATAACAAGTGAAGATTATTTTCACGTGAACAACTTATTTCATGTTTTATAGTATTAATGTAAATTGGAAAATATTCTTGCATTATGGATAAAATCGCCGTAATTATTGTTTTGGTTGGAAAGGTATGTCCCTAGATCTCAAAAATGAGGCCAGGATGAGATTAAAAATAGGATTTCGATCATGGTTTATTGGATGGATCACACTCATTAGCTACTCTTTACATTTGTACATTACTAAGGCCTAGTATACCTGAGCATAAATAAGCTGCGTGCTTGTAACGTAATGCAAATGCACAGTTTCCTTCTTCTCCTTGTGCTGCAGCACGACGGTCAGCGACGAGTTCGCTCTGAACAGCACATCCATACTGAGCACGAAGTCCTGACTGATGTTCAACTTCAGGCACACCTGACTCGACGCTTGATCCGACGTCGAGAACCTGATCACGTTGGCCTTCAACTCCTCATCGAATTCCCTCGTCATCGTCGCGTCCTTGCTAACTACCCAGTTCTCTATATACTTGTCTCCGTCGTCTAATATCCTCACGCGTGGTTCCGGTTCTGTTATGTTCTTACTGTAGTGAGCTAAACCAAATTGCGCTATTTGTGTGGGATAGAAAAACCCGCGGGGATCCCACTGGGTCGACACTGGGACCCCTTCAATTCCGCTGATACATTTGACACGGTCGCGCACTTCCACGTTGTAGTTCTCGAATGTGGTGAAGGTGCCGCGTGGATCGTACTTCTTCTTCGGATGGTAGACCTTACTGTAGCTATGCGACCATTCGAACTTCTCTACGCCTTCGTTGGATGTTATCTTGCCGTAGATCTGTGAAAGAATCACGTTTCAAGGACTTTTCTATTTTTTGCCTGCCAAAGGTCAATTCGAACCGGCATAGACATTTTAATATACCCGGCTAAAGTAACAATGTTACAGTGAATTGGTTTTTATTTGTGCAAATTTTGCAACCAGAGAGCTGTTGCCAGATTTCCGAGCCGGCACATTTTCTCATGTTATTTATTGTGTTACTGTGTTTTCCAAAACGCAATATTCTCTTTTCATCACTTAATTGTTAATGACTATTGTCAAAATCAATGAACACTTACAATACTGAACCTTGAAGAACTTTTCTTTCATAACTTTTGATTAAATAAAGGTACAGACCTACCTACGGATTGATCGATGGAAATTCATGCAGTGTTCATGTGGAACAAGCGTGTTAAGAACGAACTTTACTTAGTTAGTACCTAATCTACAGTTAGTGTATATTGTAAACCATCGCATGACTTATTCAAATTACGATCAAAAGGCCGCGTCAAGCATGTTAAGTATGGCCACAGTAGGTATAGGTACATACGTTGGGTCTAGGCGTTTGCGCGACCTTTAGGCCATTACACTAGATTGATAAATTTAATTCAAGCAAATACATATTACTATATTGGTTCCATCCGTCCCGCGGGGAGTCGTTGAATACATTGTCATGTTTTTATTATTATGTACCTGTTGTGGTGTTCAGTAAAGTAGAGCGATCGTAGCAAAATATATCGAACATTTAATATTAATGAATTTATAAACTGAATTAAATTTAAGACTTTATTTATGACGTAATAATAAGAAGTATGTCCCAATTCCAGTTCAATTTTTTTTAACTATTTAGAGAAAAATATGACATTTCACGTTGCGTTACGGTCACCTTTTCTATCAGGCACGTAGAGGTTCAGGGTTCAATTTCCGAGTGAGATATCTTAAAGAAGATTTTATACACTTTTTCGGGTCACGATGTTATACTAGTTTTTTGACGGTGAAGGGCCGTGATGATGTAACACCTCACCTCAAAGTACTTTCGTATGAAGGAGAAGGGCACGTACACCTCGCCGGCGTCCCGGCGACATGCCACCGAGTACTCGCCGTTGATCGAGCACTCGATATCTTCGCTCGACGCCCGCTCTGATATCGCATTCGATAGCGCCGAACCTACTGGGAAATACATTATTTCGTCAAATTTTATTATCCACTTTTAAAATTTGCAACAAATTCTCATCATTTAACGTTTATTGCTAGCGTATCGTAAATGGATATTTTTATATTTAATTATAAATGGGATTTGTTACTGGAGCAAGTGACAAACCTAATTCATAATTATAATTATTATAATCTTTCCTCATATGTATGTATTATTAATAGATAAAAATAGTTAATAGTATCAGGCGTTACTTTGCGCAAAT
Organism: Phocides pigmalion okeechobee; assembly: GCA_018251015.1. Lineage (NCBI taxonomy): Eukaryota > Metazoa > Arthropoda > Insecta > Lepidoptera > Hesperiidae > Phocides > Phocides pigmalion. The sequence continues at coordinate 3,177 of DWON01001360.1, forward strand.
CCATGCTATTAAGTTGTTGTAAAAACTACTTTGCAACAATCCACCACCACAATGTATAATAGTATTTATTTCAAAGCATGCACTATGACCACCCTCCCTCCCGGATAGGACAACGTGATGTGATTAAAAATATATACCATTACACATATTAGTACCTAATGTGTGCTAATATGTATCATGGTATATATTGTTGGTATATAGTGTACTGTGTGCGGATTGTTGCAAAGTAGTTTTAACAACAACTTAATAAGAAATAAAAAAAGAAGTTCCTTTGTATATCATAGTATAAAGTACAAAACATTTTATAAATAAATAAATATATATAAGCAACAAAAATCGTATTATTATTCATTAGGTGCATTGCTGTTTCTACATTCTCCGTGATGAGATATAAATCTTGTCAAAATGTTGGCATGTGAAATGGAAGGTGCTTTTTGGATGCCAAGATTTGGACAGATAATACATGTCAGGACAACCTTGATATTTCACGATTAAAGGAATTGTAGATAGTCAAGTTTTGCGAGAAAGTAACTCAAAAATATCGAGAAATGCAATGACTTCATCCTATTCTCGAAACTGATTGCGGATACTGACATTTGATGACCGATGACAGATTACCAATACTCATAAAATAAGCAGCTGATTATATTGCAGGTGAATGCAGGTGATTAACTTCCAGAATAATCTTTTCAATAGATAGTTAATGTTAAAGTGGACAAAATTAACTGCTTCAAGCCTCTAGTTTTTGTCGCACACTTATACGATTGATTGGTTGAAATATCGATAGATCAACAACGTTCAATGTAAATGAATAATAAATGATTTTGAAACCCTTTTTATGGTATTCTCATCATCGTCCAAGGTTCATTACAAGCGTATAGTAAGTGGTTTATATTTTTAAGTAATTACAAAAATAAATAACTAAAGGAATAGTGATTAATTTATATAAGATTCCAATCCCGTTTAAGATCGTATTTGGTACAGAGACTGCTTATTAGCAGGTTGCCTCCACTTTAGAATAATATTTGCCGGACACTTACCGGGCTTGCTGGCGAGGTCGCCGCAGCGGCTCCAGTAGAGCGTGAGCAGCATCACGGCGCCGCAGAGCGCGGCGAGCGCCACGCGCATGTTCAGCCGCATCAGCATCATGGCGCCCGCGCATCAGCGCGCTTACACTCATAGCCCCAACTTACTTCGCCGCGTACCAATTATTCTTACAGCGCGTTGCCGTACCATACTCTGTGGATTACACTTTATTAGCCTCTTGGACATAACATTTAATTAGCCTTATTTTACTTGGTTTAGTGGTTATCCCGACTGTTAAGGTGGTGGTTGTGAGTTCGATGCCCGCACGATGTATTTAGAAATTTATATTGATGTTTGATTGTTGCCTAGTCACAAACTCTGCCTATTTTGGCATCAAATGGCTGTGTGTGGCTTGTTTCAAAATATTATTGTATCATTGTACACTATAAAGGCCCCTTTGAAGCTTAGCGCAAACTATTAATTGTTTAACATTTGGTAATCATTTGAAAAAATCGCGCAAACAGACGATTATCTTAATTAGAATTATTTTTGGTGACTGGTAATTTCCAAGATAATATAGCGTAACAATACATAGCCCGTGTCAAGGTCAGAGGTACAGGCAGATTAGAAATGTCGTAATTATGTAGAAAATATTAAGTCGGTTAAATTATTTATTTTCACGTTACAGAAAAACCAAAATGGAACAGAGTGCATTTTAAAATGCTAAGCGGACTCTTTAGAGCAGCACGTACCAGGCGTCACTTTGTTGTGGCTCAATCTGGTTGATTAGAAAATTAAAGGTATACGGTATCTTGAGTAGACACGCGCGTGTTTGAATACAACGTCGTATCAAAAAATTGTAACAACCTTTTTAAGAATAAAGATTTTGCAAATGAACAGTTGTATTTCTGTTTGTAGAGAAGATATTGAAATACTCCCGATGCAAAGTTTTCGTAACTTTCTCTCTGTAATCTGTCTGTTTATGTTCACGACTAACAAAAAGCAGACATTTGTTTGTCACTTGTTTGAAGATGAATTTAGACCTAAGGAGGATTGATATAATATTTGATCTGCGAGATCAAACACGTGAACGTGTTTACAATAATTTGTTACATCATTGCTATAATAAGCATTGGCTCACTTGGTTTCAATCCACTGAGTGACAAGCATCAAGAATTGTTATCCCACTTCAAGTTACTTATTATATTGAATGTTATGTTGAACAGTTCCTGCCGTTTATGGATAATCTGTAAAAATTCTACCTGATGTAAATCACACACATACATACTTCTGAGGACTATGACGTTTAATCACAAAAAAGTAAATCTTCCTTAAAATAGTACTACTAATATAATAAAAGAATACAGCAGCATTATGCTATTGCTAATTTGGTATATTTGATTTAGAACTAATATTATTGCGATTTTTTTCAATTTATTATGTAAGGAGTACCCATGAATAATGTCTTTTTAATTGCCAATATTTTGAAACACTCCATGGATTGTGGTTATGGCTAAACAGCAGTAGCAGGAAGCAACTGTCGAATAGGTATTGCTGGTAAATTTATTGGCCTTAGTCACAATCTTACTGGTGGTTATTTATCTTTTTTGGATTGCATACCACGACACACAAAAATAACTGTATTTTTATGCACTTTGTATTAATGATTTACATAATAAAAAAAACATCTTTTGCAAGTACCCCATTCCACAGTAAAAATGTACATTGTTGTGTGAATGGTAAGGACTAGGGAAAAGAACATAAAATCATTTCACCCTTCAAGCTTACTAAAATTCAGCGAAGTATGTTATACAACATCATTTTTACTATTAATATTATTTCATCTTTTTGAATTTATGCTCTAGAGTACTTATTTTTATAGTAAACTCAAAATAAGCCTTTTTAAGATGGTAGTAAGGCCTCTGATTTTTGATGCAGTTAAATCTTAGATATTTGTAAAAAATAATTGTAAACGAATTTTATTACGGAATTCATACACTAATTTTAAATATATATGGATATAAATTGTAAATCATGAGTACCCAGTATATCATAAAAAAAAATAGTGTTAAATAGCAGTTTTGCTTTAGAAATATAAGCTTGGCCATGTACAATAAACAATATAGTGCTGTATAATTTGAAAAATGTTAGTTAAAAAGATGTGTTATCTGAATTGTAATTACTATTGATCATGACACAGCCTATAGCGAGACCATAGTTGTGAGTACTCTATATATAAAATTTGAGGATATTAAATGAGTAATTTTTATGTTGAAGAAACATGAAGAAATGGACTATTTTAATGATAATTTAATAACAGGGATAAATATAATTAAGGTTGATTAATATAGTTAGTGGGAAGCCAATAAGACTAAAGTACCACTTTGAGCAAATGTGGCCGCCACTTCCTGAATTATGATATCAAGAAAATTTTATTATTGTTGGTATATACATAATATTTTCACAGGTTTCCTTACCTTTAATGTTTTGGTAAGAAATGAAAAAAGTTACACCTGTTTTTCCCAAAATAATCTTAAATAGCTCTGTTCTAAAATGGCCTTATTGCATTATAGTGTTATTGACTTTTCAGTGGCTATGTTATTCTAAGACGTTTTGTAATATTTATCAAAATTTTAATCTTAAACAATAATAAGAGATACGTTGCTTTTCCTTGTGACTCGTATATTGTTTTACTGATGACATAATTGAGAATGATAACATCATGGTCACAGGAGTAGTTGGATATATTTGTAAATTAATATTGAGTCAATCCTTTAAGTATAATAATTTTTCCTTTATGACATTGATTTTTATAATTAATTAATAGCTGCATATATGAAACATTTATTGCCATGCATAGGTATTTATATAAGGGGCTTTATTTTTGGTTTTTCAATAGTTTTGAAGCTTTTTTTGTGAGGAGAATGACTAAGAGCATGCAGGTGACCTGATATTAAGCAGTTGCTGCAGTGCATAGACATTAAAATACAATCTCAAACAGGACTGAACTCCTATCTGAGCTGATATATAGATGCATTGCTACTCATGAGGATTAAGATTGTTTCGTTGCTGATTACAAGTAAATTAGATTACTGTCACTGAACACACAGTCACACCTAAACTATGATGATAAATTGATTTGTAAGAAGGTAGACCATTATCAACCTATTACTGAACTGCTGCCAGGTACGTGTTTCCTCTGCGAATGAGAAGTGACAACGCTGCCCAAGTAAATATAAGTAGTCTTCACACATTTTTGGCACACTCCACACACAGAACTTCACAAAAATCTCTCCAGAATACTCATACTTCATGTTGTCTTACTTCATAATCAAAGTGATAATTAATTTAATATGCATAATTATGTTAATTACATCTCTTAATGTAAAGAAAGTTCGAAATACAACTTGTACTGAGAAATATAGGCAAGATAATAATAAAATGTGTTATTTTTTCATTTATGTTTACCATTACTTCTTTGTTTTTAAATTTATTTTCACATAATTTAAGTGTATTATAATAATTACAAATTGTGGTTTCAAGAATTGGCAAGATTGTTTATATTTTACTTTAAATGTTATTCAAAATTTTATAGTAACTGAAAAGTGACATTTTAATAGTAACTTTAAACTTGTTTATTTCGAAATTTTCTATAAAGGCTTGCTTAAAGTATATATTTGAATGCTTCACGTAAAAATAATGAAACAGGGAAACATTTCAATTAAATTGAAGAATATATTGTCAAGCTTCTGCGGTAAGGTAAACAAAAATCATATCCGGATAAGGCCAAAATCGTTAGGTGCTTCAAACTGGTTTTATGACTATTGCGTGGGCGTTAAAAATATTTATTTAGAGTTAGTATTTTTAGACCATTTTCAGTACCTGCGTACCTCTAAAATAGTGAAAATGGAGGTTTACAGCGTCCTTTCACAAAATTGACAAAATATACATGTAAAAATAAAAGTAATACATACTTCAGTCATAGCAGCTCCGTTAGTTATGACAATATATCACGTAACTAATTGGTTGGCATTGCACTAAAAGACTATAATTACATTGCAAATGAAACACACGGTTCGACATGGACACTGCTTGTTTGACAAAACTTTCACAAATAATTTACTACAATTTTATAGTGTAAAAAGTTGATACTCGGTCAACGCACTCCCATCCGTAGTTTCTGTACGTGTACCGTTTGTTTGCTTTGATTGACGTAATGACATTTATTTGACAGTTACAAAATTGACAAGTGACAACCAAATTGACATTAGGTGACTGGGGGTAAAGAGTATGTTAAGGGAATTCTTATGTTACAGCTTCGGCATTCCTGCCATAAGACCAGGCACTAGCCATAGACCTAATTAACATTTTTTCAAACCTAAAATATACACGTATGTTTAAAAATTAGCTTGAACAATTATGAACAGTATGTTTAAAAATTAGCTTGAACAATTCTCTTCTCAATATTATTATTAAATTAAATTTGTGTCAGCATTCAGAATAGTTTAATAGTTGTGTTATAAAATAATTAAAGTAACTATTAATTTATTAATATGCGGAAAATTGAATGCAGAAAAACAATCATTTGTGGGTGTAATGGATATTAGGTTCTATTTTTAAGATAAAGAATATATTTCAAAATAGAATCTTTCTTTTTTTTACTGTTGTCAACTTGTCAAAACGTATTATATTATTATATTAGTAGCTTTAATGACTTTTCATGGAAATTATAATTGGCAAATTTTTATAGCTCTTTGGAAGAAAAAATGATTTCGAAAGTTTTCAGGCCGATAGTACAATTACCGAAAAATATTTTATTGAAACGTAAAGTTAATATAACACCCACATTACAATGTACAAAGATGAGTTATTATATACCTCCTAGTCAATACGATATGCCCTTGCCGAAGAGATTTAACATCATGTATGTTATGAAGGTGTATTGGGAGACTATACCATTGTTTATTACGACATGCGTAAGCTTGACCATTTGTTTCCTTTCAATTGCATGGGCATGTAAAAATAAGGTTAGTGCTATATTGATTGCTAAAAAAATGTGATTTATACAAAACATTTTGATCGATAGGCTTCGAAATTTACAATAAAAATCGGGACCATTTGTCAAGTAGTATGTGTCGATTATTACTTCACAACATATACAACATTATTTTCACAGGTTGATGTGGTATTTACTACTCACAATCGCAGGAATATATCGCGCACAATGGATCTGCGAAATCCATCAGTCCATAAGATTGTGATCATCAATCAACGGTATGAGCCTTGGCCAGAAATGCAAGATGTACTCGACAAAATGGTAATGGCTGAGAAGAGGGCGTTAGTGCGCATGCAATCGTGTTCACATGCATAAATGCATAAAAAACATTTCGGTCTTTCAAAAGAATGTAGAATTTTATAATAAAGCTTTAATTTTTATTAAATGTTTTTCATTTATAATATAAATTACTTGTAAAATTTACTTAGTTGCTATATTGAGATAATGCTTGCCTTCCGTGTACCAGTTGTGCAGTACGATAGTTATGGCGATCTTTCAATGAGTTTAAGCGTATGAATGACCAGTCAAACCTATTATATTCTGAGTCAAACTACGGCGTTAGCGCACTTACATGACGCATGAAAGGCGTTGCGGATGATTGCATCCACAGGAGTATTGTAGTAATTAATTTTAATTACTCCAAACGTCATCGAATTTCATTATGATAAAAAAGGTAACATAAAATATTTATTTAGAAAGTCTTAAATATTTAAATAAAAATATGTATAAAGTAAAAGTACTTGTATATTCGACAAAATTTATCTTGTTGAAGGATCAATGTCTTTTTTTATCTTAATTTGATTCTTAAATTGTCTATACTTTGATTGTGGTTTGTACGCCCTATCCTCCCAAATGGATATAACATGGATAAATATAAAATGACCCTGGTTATTAAAGTAATAAATTTAGCAAAAAATCGTAGTAAATAAATACATAAATATTTATTGACATCATGTTACAGAACACATAACTTGGTAAATATTAAAACAATCTACCCAACATTTTTTTACAAGAACATCCGAGGTTTATACATCATTGGTGGTTCTCCAAAACTAGACCTATCCTTTCCAAGGAGAGTTCTAATTAAAAGGTTTCGGGGCGAGAATGGGTTCCTCTTATAAAATAGTTTCTTGAGCATTGCTTTCCTCATTTTAATGTCTCCTTCTGCCAAGCGCTTTTGGGTTTTGTAAGTGAAATTAAGTGGATCAGAATTATTTTGCATTGCCTTTGCCTGCAATTTTTTCCAGTCGAACAATTTTTTTCCAGGCTTGTCTTTAGCAGTTTGTGTGGAACTTTGCTTCTGTGATAGTTCTTTCACTTGTGATGGCGGTATTTTGTTTGTTATTTTTTGTAGAAAGGACATTTTTCTAACACTCTGTGTCCCGATACTTTTTACTTCTATTTCTTTTAAGCATAAGGGCACTTGCGGAGACACACTACCGTAGCGAGAATCATAATAGTTGGGATACGGTGACAATGGCTTGTGGTGCGTAGCTTTGTACTGAGATCGAGCGTCATGCTCACGAGAATGTCTTTCAGAAGAATCCTTCATTTTATTCTGTATATAATTGGGAGAATAACAATTTCTGTGATCGTTATACACCGGACGATTACAGTATTCAAATGGATGGACATGTGCTTTATGGTGAGGATATGTTGGAATTGGAGGAGGGTTGAAATATTCCTGATGCATGTTATAATTCATTATGTGCTGCTGAAAAGGTGGCCGCGGCTTTGATTTATTAACTTCCAAACTACTCTCACTTTCGCTCACCTCTTCTATAACGTTGTTTTTGTTTCTTTTCAGTAGCCCAATAGATCTTAGTATTTTGGTAAATTTACTTTCTTTTTTCTGTAATTTAAAAAAAACATTAAATTAATACAAAAAGGTTTACACATATACATGAATTTTATTACGTATTGAATAGTTATTGTATATTCACCTTAGCTAGGTCTGTCGATTCGCTGCTATAGTCCGTTTCAGAAGAAGATTGTGTTGTCGTTGCTTCCTCGCCACTTCCTTTTTCAAGAATAGTATCAGAATAACTAACATTAGCGGTGTAATGTGTATTCGCAGCTTCTCGAGATCCAATGGCCTCACAACTTTTAGAGTAGCATTTCATTTTTGGTGTCCCCACTTTTGCATCATGTTTAGATTCTTTGGTACTACCACCGACACTTCTTGATGTCATTGGCATTTTTTCAACATTGTGGTTATTTGCAAATCGTGGGCTATTAACATAATGGGAATCTTTTTTCTGTATCGTATTTGGATTTTGTGAAATGAATTTGTGTATTTCCTTTATTAATTTTTGTGTTTCACTGTTTGTTGTTTCTGGACAATTGGATTTACCTTTTGTTTCATTAGGTCCACACGTTTGTTCGTTTGAGTTATTAGTGCACGTAACACAAGTGAAACTCGGACTAGGTACAACAAATCCGTTTCGCATGCAGTTCATTGGACATAGTGGAAGTATAGGATAACAACAAGGATTTGTGAACGGTTGCATAAATGGTGGCAATGTGTTACATTGTGCAAAACTATTATTATTGAAACAGTGACCACTATTTGGATTTCCATTTTTGGTTTTCGTATGTACTTCTGTCGCTGTGGTCTTTTGAGAATCAGTTTGCAGGGCACTATTCATTTTGTCGCTCTGTGATGATTCTTTTTTTATCTCTAATAGGAAGCTCTGTAGAATATCCTTGATTTCACTAAGCGTCTTGTCTGTTTTGTCAGCAGATATGTCTGTGGTTAGTGTGTTTAGCGTTGTTTCATTATTTTTTATAGTTTGTTCATTAGTCATAATCGGGTACTGTGAAGAACTCATAGTCCCAACACCTTGACTGAAAGGTGTTGGAGTATTTTGGATTTGTGATTTTTGTATTCCTCGTTTATTTCTATTATGAATAAATACTTCTGATGATATATCACTATCATCGTTGATTTGTATCCGCAATTTATTTTGTGGTTTTTGCCTAAATTGTTCCTCCAGAGGCAAAACTTCATTATCGTCGTCTGTATGAAGTTGAGCTTGTAGGTTCAACCGCGGTCTGAGCGTTCGGGGAGATGGTGGAACTTCCTTGTACTTTTCGTAGATTAACATATTGTCTTCCACAAATTTTCTCCTAGATTTAGGACTACTTTTCTCTTTTACTGGAACAATATCATACATTGTAGAGTCATTGTAATCTTTCAAACGTTTACGGTGATTTGAATGATGTTTATATTTTCTAGAACTGTAAAGTCGCGTGTCGCAGATGCTTCTCATTTCACTAACGTCGTTATTACACATATATCTAGAATGTCTTTGATGTCTATGTCCTCCGTGACAACATGAGCATAAGTCGCTGCCTTCCAATAATGAATCATGAACGGAATATTCTTGGTCTCGACAAACCGGTGCCGAAAATTGACTAAAGTCAGATTCTCTTCTACCAAATAATTTAACAGGCCGGTATTGGCGCCTGATTATATCTGCTATAAAATCTTGATCTAGTTCAGTACTCTCATATTTATTTTTGTGATGTTTTCTTTGATCGCCACATCTTTGTTCTATTAGATATGTATGGTTTTCTTTACTTAAGTTGTTATTAAGCTCTCCGTAATCCTTTTTATTTCGTTTCTTACGGCGGTACATTGGTGAATATGCACCTGAGTGACGGTTAACAATATCCGGAGCAATAGGGGAATGTAAACTACTCGTATGATAAGTAATCGGTTTTTTTTCTGGGGAAGCATAATTTTTACGATTATGCATAATTTGTTCACATTCTTGTATTGGATCTAACCTCTCATAATTATAGCTATTGCTTTTTTCTTTAAAATTATATGAATAATTTTGATTAGACATTTTACTTTGTGATGCTACTTTAGTTCTGCTGCCATTATTACCAAGAATAACTTCGGATGTTGATTTTCTATGGTTCGGTATACTACAACGATCTTGTGATGTCTGATACAATACCTTCGTATCAACTCTTTTAACATCTGTCGTTTTTGGGTCTTTCTCTGGATCTACGTAATTTCGCTCTTCAGTTGTCACTGAGCTGATTGTATCTGTTCTTAAATTATATTCAAGACAAGCCAAATCCTGGCAATGTTTACTAACTTTGTTCAGTTGATGTTCAATTCCAACAATTTTATGCTTTAAATCCGAGACACTTAAACATAAAGTAGAATTATTTTGAATATCTGGCTGGGGTGAGGAACCTGCAAAAATGTACACAATAATTACTAAAAGTAATAGTTCGACTACACTGTTTATATCACGACCGTTACACCTATTTTTGGGATATAGTAGTAGTAATAGTAGTGATTGCGTTAATATGCTCTCTTTTGTATGAGGCAAACAAACTAGGAGACATGACTTAATCAATTAAATAAAATGTAAGGTAATTGCAAAATGTGAATCATATCTCTTAAAATACTTTAGCCTTGGAATGTGCAGTATCGCTTAAATATTTACTTAACAAACAATATAGAATGTGAATTAATAATAAAAATAAATAAAAACTGTGCAGATGTAGGTACATAGGTAAAAATGTGTTTATCTACATATTGTTCGATTTAGTTTTAAATCTGACCTAAAGCACGTCGCAAAAAGTTCTTGATGGCGCGATAGCGCCTCTTGGTCCGAGGCGAGATGCGACGATGCGGAGTACGGTTCATCACCCCGCCTCAATGACCTGAAAATATTGATGTACTTAATTTTTGAATGCTACGTTTTCATATTAAGAAAGCTGCATACGAGCACGATCTTATGTATAAGTTATAATTGTTGGGCGACATCTGCATTAACTAAATTTAGTCATTTAATTCTCATTTCCAATTTAAAGCTCAGTTAGACGTTCGGTAAAATTTGGAAAAGCGTAGATCTGTACAGAATTTTTATGAAATGAATGTGTATCCTTTACTATTTTTGATTTTTTTAATTCACCACAAAAATAATTATTCAATGTTTGTCGAATTTTTCTGGGAATCGAACGCTCAACTATCGGTCTAGCCGCCATGATCATTAAATCTTTAATGATAATCATGCCGGGTTGACAAGCAAATGAATTTAGATTTCTGTCCTGGGTCTGGGTATTGTACTCGTCTCTATACGTGTTTATGACATCCATGTCATGGGGAAATATAATATGGGGCTATAATTATAGAAAGGGTAAAAAATATAATTTTTCCTTTCGTTATATCATTTTAACAAACCTATAATTAAAAAAAATCGACGATTTTGTATGCAGGCGATCATTTTAAAAAATATTTTAAGTCAATCTATATATGTATCTTGACCTCGGTTAAAACTATTATAGTCAGCGCATAAGAGGCGATGAAACGTGTAAGTTTGTGTTAGACGAAGCATCAAACAATATCTTGAACCAAGTGGATTATACGTGCCAGGCCCTTGACATTGGCCGCTTACGTCGATGAGGGATTTTATGCGCATAATATTCGATATTAAAAACAGCGTATTTATTATTTATCTACGATCTGACACGCAGTTTCAAGTTTGATTACTCGACAACACATCTGAATAATGAATAATCCAAGTTCATGTCTTTGTATGTGTGTATTTTTTATGTGAATATTGTAGCAAACGAGCATGCAGGCATGCACCTGACGTTAAGAAGTTGCTCAAGCAGGACTCGAGTGTTATTTGAGATCCTGTATTAAGACATAATGGTCCCCATACGCGAATATTGTGTGGTGATACAGAACCTTCAGTAGAAGTCCAAATTGTAATTGGACAGTTATTTTCTAATATTATATGTGCTAAAACAGCAAACGAGCATGTATCCTGTTTGATATTAAATGTTCACTGGTATCTATGGATATTTATTAATCTTTAAATAAATAAACAACGATATCTGCACTGACAGTTTCTCATTTGGTTTCTCTGTGTTACGGTTTATTTGATGGTAAGACTGGAGTGATGCCTCCTCCCAAATAATCCGCGGTAAAGCAGTTCTCGTCTTTCGGTTAAAAAAGTGCGATTGCTAGCTACATTTACGTGCAAGATGACCATCTCAGTTCTCACCCAACGTCAGGCAGAACTTTTCTTTTGTATGAGGTTGAACGTAGATGTCCATGGGCTGCAAAAACCATTTAGCTTAGGGTAGTGGGCACTCTCGTATGCTATTATTCCAATCTAAAAAAGCTAGTAAATATAAATTAGACAAAAAGAAAGTACAATAAAAGGAAATCTTAAAATACCTTCCTTGTCAAGTACGAGCGAGCTGAACAATTTTCAATTACCCGAGGCTCTAGCTTATGTAACAGTGGGCAGTGGGTGAGTGGGCAACTCTCCACTCTCCACTCTCCAATCGATTTAAGGTTGAAAATAGTTGTATAGAACTAAAATTGTTTCTAGGTTACATTTCACTAACCGATATTATTCGAGTGCATTTTTAATCCATGGATGTCCACTTTGCACGAAAATTTTTGCTTCACTAAAAACTCTCCAATCAAACAAAAAATCTCCAATTTATTTGCACTTAAATTAAGTTTTATTTTATGATCAATAATTTACAAAAATAAATTAATATTTGACTTATAAATTTGTTTTTTTATAAACGTAATAAATTGCCATTATAGTTTTTAAATAAGTTTGTATTGATATTTATTTTTAAATTATATATTTTTAAAGAAAATCAGTTATATATATTTGATGTTACTACCACCTATCTATTTTAATTTCTCGTTAATTTTGAGGTAATAATACAACAATGATTTAATAAAATATCTTGTAAAATAAATCAATGGACACATCAGGTTACAATGTATATTTTTAATGTTAAAAATAAAATATCCAAGAATAATGAGAATACGAATAAGGAAAAATGGATCTAAATTGAATTCAGACTCGTTAAAATTAAAATGTTCTGCCCTCTTGTTACAAAATTGCTGTTAAACAGTTTTCAGCCTTTTAGGTCGATGTAAATAAATTATACACTAGAATTCTGCAAGCACAAATAAAATAAGCTCCACAGACAACAGTCGAATTTGCTTTTATTTCACAGTTCGTTATTCATTGTTTGCCCTCCCGGTATATAAATACGAACTTATCGTGCTACCTTAACAGTGCAATAGATGTAGCCGCGCAGCTACCTCCAGCGTCACGAAAATCATTTACGCCATAATCGCCTATATGTACGAGACATTGAGTTCAAAATGGCGTAAATAAAAGACGAATGACAGCGCCGCTGGGTATACGCGTCGCATCCGAGCGATCGCAACTCGCTCCATTGGAAGTCGGGAGAAGGAGGTCAGTGTGCGCGGGAAGTGGGTCAGGGCGGATGCACCGGGCGGCTCGGGGACGGTCGGGCGCGCTCGGGCAGGCTCGGCGGCGCAGGCGTGCGACGGCCATCGATCGCCGCCCACGCGGCGCAGCGCTCAAGTGCTCCGCGAGTCGCGACGCGAGTCCCGGGCTGTGCCCCTCGAAGATGGCGGCGTGAGCGCGCGCCCACGGCCTCCGGCGGTCATGCCGCGATGGCCAGAGAGGTAACCGCGTCGCGACCGGCGCCCCCGCCGCCCTCTTACGTAATCGGTGATCACTGACACGCCCGGAGATATGGTTATTATCGCCGCCCCTGGCCTGCGCTCGCCCGCAGCACCCCATCGCGCGCTCCCGTCGCGTGGAGCCGCCGGCCGCGAAGCCGTCGCGACCCTCGCCCATCGCCCTGTAGCAGTAGCATAGTACCAGTGCGTCCGTGTGTTACCGGTGATGGACGCGGGACCTGCCCTTGTCTCGAAGGCAGCAGGCGCGCGGTTGCCGCAGCCGGCGTCTCGCTCGCGCGTGCCTCTAGTCGTATGCGCGCGTCTCTCTCGTTCTGCCGTAGCCGCTGCACATGCAACCTGCATTATTTAAAATCTGTGCCAGAATACATAGTGTCCTTATGTGAAATCCTTTACATAGCTAACCCTAAGTATCGATTACATTTTACATTCGTGGGCAACTTTTTATATTCCATTCGGTTACTATATCGGATATATGTATGTATATCGTAAAGTTCAAAGATAGATAATATAATAATATGATTTTACGACTACTTAGTGCGTGCAATGTAATATTTAATAACTACATGTAATTTCAACAAGCGTAGCAACGATGATATAGAATAGCAGAGATATCTAGTGCTACGGCATATCGGCACATGCGTTCTTTCCTCGGCCGCCGTAGTGAGCTGTAGCTGACGTAGCTTCTGCTCACACCTAATTTATAGTGGCTTTCTAGTGGCTATTCACGACAATTTGTTCAGTTATCATTTAGTATTGAAACGAGTGTTTTTGTACGTAATTTATATAAAAATATATTGTACATTTTAAATCGGGTGGATTACTGTGGAATATTGTTAAATCTGAACTTTATATGTAAAAAATATTTGTTTTATCTCTAATCTAATCTATAAAGACTTGCAATTCAAAGTGTGTGCCTATTTTCTCTGTACTACTGCCGCTCTGTAGTTGTCAGAAAAACTGCAGGGCGTATGCTCCGGTTCGCTCCGCGCGACATCTTCAAGGAACAAACTTAAGTTTTATAAATTATTAAATATTTTCACTTCCATACAATATTCTTATTGATATGGTTTTATGTGAGACAGACTTATTTATATTATACTATTTACATATATACATAATTGTTAAATATAAATTTGGGTTTAGTATATTGTCCGTGATATAATCATCGAAAGATTAAAATTATATGCATAGGATAAGATATAAACATATTGCATGGTGAGAAAACCCCACATTGCTTTTAGCAAAGAGATTAGAAAACTGTTTTCTAAATTTTACCTAGAGCCACGAAGTAATTATGTCACACAAATAACTCAATTATTAATTGCCAATTTGTGATGAAATAGTGTAGAGAACCATACTCCGGACCCCCACCATTCGTGCTCAGCAGCGGAACAGAAAAGGGGTTTAACCCCGGTGTGAAGGACAGGATCTCTTGTATGTGGTTGCAGATAACACAATTGGCGGGAAAAATACCTATCACAATTATCTAATTAGTTTGTTTATTCTATATTCGCTATTATTATAGTTTATAATAGTAACGATAATGTACACGGAATATTTGATGGTGAAAGTCTTCGCTGCGTATGGATTAGCGCCACTACAGCAGTGATTTGCACTCTGCGGGTCGTCATCCTTCGGGACATCGCCAGTTTTCTGCTAGGCAGTCATTTTAAAGGTTTCAAAACCTCATTTTTCAATAGAGTTTTAGTCGTTAATAAAAAAGAAGTATCAGTCAGCAATGACTTCAATAGAAAATTAACGTTTAAAAGTCTTTTTCGAAAAAAACCAACAAAGTTTAATTTAGTATCTGAGAGTACGCCAAATTGTATTTGACAAAGTATAAAAAACTAGCGTAGTGTGTATATTAACTAACCGTAAAATATGTAGCTTTTGTTGTTTAAGTCAGTAACTGCTAGAGGTTCGATACACATGCTACTTTATAGCACGTTGAAATTATGGACAATAATAGCATGCTTATGACGAGATAACGTTTAATGAGCATTTAAATGTAGTATACTATTTGAGCATGCTATATTATATAACAATATAACATTTACGAATGATATGATACGATATATGAAAACTATCGATATTTAAATTGTATCGAATATTAGTCGATTAGATCCATCGAAATGGGTGCGTCGAAATTTTCAACGCAATAATTTTCTATAATATACATATGTGTTAAATTCGACTCAAGTTTTATGTCAATTAAGATACTCATGATTTTTCAGCTTCTTGGGGGATATTTAGAATTTTTTTCTTCAATATGGTTGAAAACTCTACAGATTTTAAAATATCTGTAATTCGGTTTCCAGATGCAGAGAAAAATGGTAAGTTCGACAGCACTTAATAGCATGCTACTAAACAAATATGTTTATGTGGTAGACTTATGGTTCTACTAGAAGGGTAAAGATTTCACCCTTATAAAACACCGCAAATCAACTATTTTGTCTCGGTAAGAATGTGCAATTGCTGGTGCCGCTTAAAATATAGGCGAGCATCTCAAGACTACGTTGTACGTTGCTCCACGTGTTATCTTATATAGGACTTCAGTCTACGTAGATGTGAATGTCTACATATGAGAATGTATAATGTCTGTCTATTTAGCAATCGGTTCTGTTACAAAGATCATTTGATAGGAGATCTTCAGCCGTCGTAAAGGCTTGCAACGGAAATGAATAAGAATAATACAGCAATATAACGATATATCTAGGTGGTAGAACCCCTACGGATCGTTTCGGGATGTACCACTTTCATACACATTTCTAGTCTGGCTTACTTGCGACTAGTAGAAAAATGTCGGTTCACTTATAAATGACTGGATCGCCTAAGTACTCAGGAGTAGCAACGCATCTGTATCGACTTCAAGTAGAAGGATTGTTCTTCAAGGACTTGGTTACAGATGTTCATCGATGGCAGTGACCATTTACTATAAGGTGGACTGCATATTCGAATATTACCATTTTATATAAAAACACTATAATGTTTTGTTGATGAAAAATGATTATGCAGTTTAGGTGACGATGAATGCTGACTGCTACGTATGGAAATCTGTAAATAACTCCATACAGAGAAGTAGTTCCAACTGAAGTCCATCACGTAATCACAGATTCGTCGTTATCCTAAGGATTAAGGTAGTCACTTAATTGTGTATTTTATATTTCAAATAACAAAAGTAACAAAATAATGCAATTAGAATTTTGTACAATAATGAAAGTCTTAAAACTAGTATTTTCTTAACCATGCCGCTTGGGCGCGGTTTTTTAAATTGTGTAAAATCCACACAACCTACACTGTAAGTTGAGGTTTTATATTTAAATGAAATGCAATTGATTCAACCTCAAAATTAGTGTAACGGTGATACCTCCGCAGTAGAACCGTGATAGATTCTATCAAAATGCAAATGATCAACGCTATAAGTACTGTAGGTACTAATAAATATACGTAAGATGGCAGTGAGATAACAAAAACAACTATTCACATAATATGAAAATTGCGAAATAATTTCCCATAGTATCTAATAAAAATGCTAATAAGGGTCTTTAATTTTATTTCTACACATGGAAACGTTTAAACAAGAGGTACGTACTATTTTCGTTTTAATTTTTAGGTCTATGAGAAACGGGTTTCGGCAAAGTAACCAATTGGTATATTTTGCGCAAGTCTACGGGGGCAGTCAGACAAATTGTTAATTGTCAACATTTTGCCTATTACTGGATTGAACTGCGACATTTAACTGAGACAGTAAGGGCAGCCGTGGGCAGTAAGCTGAGTGGGCTATTCATTAACGTCTTTATTCCTTTTAGTAATTTTCATTAACCTTTTTTAACAAATATGATATGATATATAGAAGAGTCAATATGTTAAAAAGTGGGAGAGAGAACTTCGACCGGGGAAGTACCACCGCTGCCCTCTAATCCGCCTTAAACCATTACTTGTGTTTCGGTTGGAGAGGTGAGGTCTCCGGCTACACCTTTAAGCGAGGCAAACAATTTAGTCCTCAGGAGGAGCAACGCATCATCAGGTAGATTGCATGCTCGTTTGCTATTCTTCTCGCATAAAAAATGCCAAATGAGGAAGGTATATATGTAATACAAATTATTCTTAGTGATGTACACGTGATTGTATGATGTACAATCCTTGTACGGGTTATTGCGGTGATCAGCCAAGATAATGTCAGCGGCTCCACTCTTGCTTACACTTAAAGAGGAAAAGTGTGACAAACTGTAGCTATTGACGCGATGGTTTGATCGTTTGTGCGAGTCAGTACAATTTTATTGTTACATTCAAACCGCTGGTCAACACTTAATTAGGCGTTGTGGGAAAAATAATTTGTTGGGAAGAAACTTTTTTGTTAGAAGCAACGCGACCATCTTAGTCATTATGAATTACAATTTATTTACGACCACAGATAGGACTTCGGTCTTTTGTGTCTATGGGCTGCAGCGAATATTTCATATCAGGTGGCCTTAATAACAGGTGCATATTACATAATATATTTAAAATATGTAAAATCGCCTCTCTCACAGATCTCTCACTGATAGCAGATCTTACATAAAAATAACATCAAGTCTCCATGCACGCATGCTATGATGCCGTACGATGCATAGAAGTGGGTTTTTAAAAGCAGTTACAAATCCATTCCTAGAAAACCAATTTCGCGTTGGGACGGTATTGTGGTCTAGGTCTCTAGTTGTGAGACCTCCCCTTGTACATGTATATGTCTGACCTTGCTTATATCGGCGGTTATTTAGTGTGTGTGCGCAACTTAAGAATAATAATGAACTTTACTGAACTTAAAATCGATTAGGCAGCTGAAAATTGTATAGTGAGGGTTTAAATAATAATATTATCTTAAAAGTGCTAGAAACACTAAAATTCTAGACTGACTATCGTAGTAGTAGTAGCTTAATTATTCTAATTTTAATTTTTATAATATATAAATAAATAACAAACGAGCACGAAACTCATCTGATATCAAACAATTATTATTGCTCACGGACATCCGTAACTATGTATTCGTATTCCAGTTAAAATAAGATATTTAGTATGAGAGTTTAGTACCAATAGTATTAAAGTTAAAATATAGAATTATGAACTTTTTTTTTCACAAAAATCTTAAACAATAAAAGTCTAACCTAAGCAATCTAAAAGTCCATGTCCATGCGGCATGGTGTCTACTAGCTGCATTCCCGTGTTACAAATATAAATAAATACTTAGAAACAAATGCGTATCTAAGAATTATTACCATAGTATCCAATAATATCCAATAATTAGGTGTATGTTAAAGCGTTTTTATAAACAACACAAATGCAACACACGTACAACTTTGCAAGCGCCGTTAAGATTTTTCTTATCTCTATTTTCCCCTCGACATTGTTGTTCCATTTTTAGAAAACACTACTCTGGCAGTCAACCTTGGAACGAGACACACTCGCCCCAAGGTTAACTGCTAAGGTCAGTTCTAAAAACCAAGCTGCTGTTTGACTCATAATTAAAGAAACAAGGGTATAAAAATAGCAATATAAACATGTACATTTATCACAGGTCTGAACGCAATTTATTTGAGAACACAGGATTAAAATAATATATTCATATTTATTAGTCGTCTTGTGTTGCATCGCTTACATAATAAACAAAGATGAATTAAAAATATATTTTCTGTATTAAAACAATTTTAACGTAGGTATCTGTCATTTCAAATAACTTTTAATATAAACAAACAATTATATTCTACAAATATCTACAAGAATAAAATAAATAAATGATTTACTTGTTTATCAATTTCAAATCGTCTTAAAACCTTTTATGTTGTCGCTCTCAAGAAAAATAGGGTAGTTGCGCTAAAAATAAGGTAGATTGGAAAAAATGTTGTCATCGAATCGGACGACATCACCTGATCTCCCCACCTGCCTATTTCGTTTTACCTGACTTTATTATAAAAAGGGACTGTAGTTCTAGCGGGTTACGCATTATATTGGGATGTATCGCGGTACACAGACTGTTCTCTGTTCCTGCCCTTTCTATTGTCATTTAACGATGTGCTATTATGATTGTAACACTAGATTGCCGTAATTGTTCAATGGAATAAGTCGCTAACTTTATATTTGGTTCAATCCTTGCAGTAACGCTTCTGATGTCCGAAGTGCCCCCTGTATTTCTATATACTCTGTTTTTATAGTCTTATATTTATTATAATATTCCATTCAATTAGTTTAGAATGAAATAAAAATTTTGACGCCTTTGAATGTATTTTGAGACACTTGCAAATGCATGTCAAGTGTATGACGTACAACTTCAGAAAATTGGTTTATCCGTATATCTAATAAATACGTGGAGACATCGAATTGGAGACACATATGTACATTGTACATGTCAAACTCACAAGCCTCCTTCTAGCCTTCGTTACTTTAAAAGGAAAGTCTTAGGATTTAAATCTAGACTAGACTTCTAGTGCATTTCAATTAGTATCTAAAACATTCCTTAACCTACATCTTAATCTTGTCTCTACCATTGCCAAGTCAAGAAACCGGGTTCTTGTCAGATCTGACTGGGAAATGATCTAAAGATAAAAAGATATGGAACCATTTAAAAGAAACGATGATAAGGGAAATTAAAATTTTCACCGCGTTTTGTGCCGACATCCTTTCTGAGTACAATCGAGATGGATACTCATTTTAGGTAGATTTTGTAAGTACCTATTGAGATTGTCACGTTGATTGCACTTTTTAATGTTCTACTTTTAAATCGGCGGATAGAAACACTGTCGAATATAAGACCAGATAGAAAAACAGTACCTTTGTGAAATAGTACTAAAATGAAGTATGTTTATTACATATATACAAATATGAGCAATTGTTAAACAAGTAAAATGCGTAAATAAACCCTCTACATAATTTGAAAATATATAAATGCTACAGTTCAAAATAGCTCCAACTTTTTTATCATTTACCTTTATCTTTTTACCTGCTGTATCAGTACTTGAAGGATATTAGTAAGATTTTAGTAAGAGTTATAAAATGAGGAAACCAGGCACTTCCGTCGGAACACCGGAAAAATGCTACAGTGTACCCGTGGTTCTGATAAAAAGTGAATTGAGGTACCCCGTGGGGTTTTAGCCAGCGGTATTCCCGCATTCCCATTAGACTGACTGGTGTCCAACACGTGTTTCACCACATGTAAAAAGAAAGCACAAAACAATAGTCACATACTTGTAGATATAATGGTAAAACAATCCTAATTATGTTTTTGAAATCGATGAAAATTATTTTAAAATAAGCTGTGAATGCATACATGCAGGTGAAGCTAATAAAAACATGTTAAATATGTGTTTTCATATCAATTTCTCTGAAGCTTACGAATACGTAGCAGATTTTAGTTCCATCTATATAAAAATGTTCGCTAAACCGCATTTACGACGTCGTCTGCCACCATCGCTAGGCTAGACATCGTAAACCCCACATTGCACTTCGAATCTATAAAACATTCTAGAACTTTAACTTTCTACTTCTGTAATTGGAAAATTGTTGACGACTGGCACTTTTGAACCTAATCATAACTTTGGATATGATCCGTATTCGATATTAATCTGGTTTTACGGAATAGAGAATTGGTTTAATGGACTTCAGCTTTTATCGATTGTAGAAATCAATTTGATTGCGGCATGTTCCCACTTGTACTTTTTTTCTTTAACAGAGTTTATGGGACGATTTTTTTATGAAATAGAATTAAAAAAGGGTTTAGAATTGACCGATGGTGAGTGGTAGTGGTAACCTACCAGAGTACCATTGAAGTCGATTACAGATGTGATGCTTCTGGTCGCTTTACGCCAGCTTTTACTTACTTACATAGTGAGTTGGCAGTTACCCTACTCCACCGAAAATCGCTTCATGCTATGTATATATGAACACTTTCCCTGCGGCGCGTCCCTACATATGATCGGGTTAGTATTGCGGGAGGCGGCTTAAGCTGGAGCTTATTTGATTAGACTGAAGATACGCCGACAAATTACTGAAATATCGTATTTTTAACATCATCTACGAATACACAGACGTAATGTCCGCCCCCAGTCTTGTAGCGCCGACGTAAAAACGGCACTTTTGTTCGCC
>DWON01001361.1:0-24887 GCA_018251015.1 Phocides pigmalion okeechobee
GACTAAGATGGTCGCCTCCAATAATGTGTATCCGGCAACCACACCTCCTCAACCGAAACACAATACATGAAGAATATGTTGCTTTACAGCGGATTATGAGAGTAACGGTGGTACCGCCCCGGGCGAGCTCTAAGGGCTCTACCACCATATTTGATTAAACCACCAATTTTCATTAAACAATTTGTTTGTATAATGTAAGTTATGGACATTATGCAATATTTAAAGTATACATTTCGCAATTTGCATTGCATAGCTAGCTTGCTATAGACTAACCCTAAATATCTCCTTACGAATGCAGTCAAATCTCGTATCACTATCAACATTATAACATTTGACTTATCTATCTAATACAATCTTATGTAATCCAAACATGCATAAAATATAAGAGGGATGCGGAAATTAAATCAGCTCCCAAGGGACCCATTGTAAGAGACACCCTTTGTCTAAACACTCCTGTCTATTGTTTCATGAAATTTATGCAGATGACTGCTCCCAAAAAAATGTGATTCATTTTAATCTCCAAATGGATATGAATAAGCTTATTGGAGTATTTTGATCACAATCGTAAATCACGGGCTCGTGTTTGACATTGTGTAACCTTTATTTTACTAATAGTCTTAGGTTTAAAGTGTATCGAACGTTTAGTGGTTAAATTAGGTATTTACAATAATATGTTCGATCGGGGAAGTACCACCGCCGCCTTCATAATCCGCCGTAAAGCATTACATGTGTTTGGAGAGGTGCGGTTGCCGGCTACACCTAGAAGCGAGGCGACATCTTAGTCGTCAGAAATAGCAACATATTTACGTTCGAGCTCAAATAGGATTTTAGTCGTATTTGTAATAATACTTGGATGTCTATGGGCTACGACTACTTAACATCAGGTGGTTTGCATGCTCTTTTGCTACTCTTCTCATATAAAAAAGAATTTAGAACATATATGTATTTGAGGAAACTCACAAGGTAACATAATGAAAAATATAAAATGCATAACGTTTTGGCTAAATAAAGTGTAGCCGTGCTTCGGTAAAGAATGTCAGCGAAAAATTCTCTTTGATATGAAAGTGTATGCATGTTTTAAAACCCATTAAATGCATGCATGCCTATTACAGTTTATTATCCAACCACTCATTTATCCTGGTATGTCTATAAAAATGTACCAGTAAACAATGAAAATATATTTAGAGTATCTTGTAAAACAATTTAACGGAAAAAAGATTCACAAGTACGTTCACAGAAAATATAATTTATGCTTAACTTAATTCGTATGTGAAAATATACATTTTATCACTGTCATCATAATAAATCATGTCATTGAAAATAAGTAATAAAGTACGTGTATTACTTATTTTCAATGCATAACGGTGTATCAATTAAGATGTGATTATTAAAACATCCATAGACATAATTATAAACTTATATTGAAACACGAGTTTTCATGAAAATTAAAAAAAAAACATTTTCTCAGATGTAACAACCTTAGCCGACAGGGCACTCAATGCCCGTTTTACATGGTATCCTTGACATTAATTAAGTAATATAAGAGTTTGAATTTGATACCTTTCCTTAAAATATAATAGATCTGAAATTCTCTTACAACTTTGATAAAAAGGAACACCGAAGAAATATCTAAGGTACACAAAAATCTAATCTTTAACAGCTCTTATTCTTTCAAACGCCCGTGATGCTTCAACAAAAGTTTTAAACTTTTGGTTCGCAAACAATTCGCTTTAATTATAATCTGTTCTAATCTTAAATCTCGGAATAGGAATCAAATCTTACAGGCGTCTCAAAGCAAACTTTGACTGTTCTGACTTCTTTGACTCCTGAGTTTGATGTGTTTACTTAGGATTAAATTGGCGTAGTAAACAGCTGTCGGCAAGGAAAGTAGCATAGAAAAATGTCCGTTATATCTAAGGCATTGTTTAAATAAACTCTTTAAATTTTATCTTTTGGGCATTTTTGTGATGAAAAAACGGGAGCAAAATTGTGGCAATATAATAACCAATCAGTAATTGACTACCATGGTGGTCTTACTCGTCTCTATGAGTGGAATATTATTAATTATGAGTAGCATATGGGTTTAGGATGTCCCTCTTTTCGTTAGTTCGTTTAATAGTAATCAGTTGATAATGATAATGCTGATTATTTTTATTTAATTAGACTTAAAGCACGCACTTATTCTCAGAAAAAGTTTGCACCACGTTCCTACAATGATGAAGAAGAATAAGAAAGGAAAGAAGAAAAGAAAGAAAAAAAGAAGACTAGGAAATTCCCCTAAATATTGTCAGTGTTCAATGACATCTTATTATTCCGCGTAATTAGATCGTTCTATGAATGAAAAGTAATAAAATGTTCGTATAAGGATAAATAAGCCTTATTAACTACTATAAGTAAGAATCATTTATTTCATTTTGTTTAATGTCGCAACGAAGAGTCATCTCAAGACGCTCGATGCTGTCTTAAAGTTTTGCCATAGCAGAGATAAATACTCGTACAGAAAACAAATAGAGAAAATACTTGTTTCAGTTAACACTTAGCCTGCCGCGTACAACATTGCTGTGTATTGCGGGGCAACGCGCTTGCGGGTTATACACACCTGTGTTGTACGTACAAATCTGTATGGATTACGGGCGAACAAAAGTGATGTTTACGTCGGCGCTACAAGACTGGGGCGGACATTACGTCTGTGTATTCGTAAATGGTACACAGATACTAAGCAATAAAATATTGCGGTGAATTGGCGGCGCATCTATAGTCTAGATAAATAAGCTTCAGTTTAGAGCCGCTTTCCGCAACGCTAACCCGGTCTAATATATGTATGAGCGCGGCAGTAAAAGTGTTAATATTGGATGTACGGTAGTTTTACGTGACAAACTGTTTTGCTCCACTACTTTGAAAATGGAGCACATTTGCAATCAACCAGTTCCTGTTTCGAACAAATAACTTGTATATTTACTCTCGTTCAGCTATTTACCTTCTTTTAATATAAATTTTGACATCCGGAAATTAGAATGCTTGGTTAATTTTATTATTATTTAGTGTACAAAAATATTGTACAAAAATGAAGTACTTGTTTATTAACTTTTGTGTTAACTTGTGTATTAACTTTATATGTATAAATCATAAGATCATGTGAATTATTATTAAAAATTATAATTTTAAGCAGTACGTTTTCGCCAATGCGTTTTTCCATGACGAAAAGAAGCGATCGATGTAATGTTAATATAACAGACAATGCAGTTGAAGTCGCCGGTATGAAGTAGTCTCAATTAAGAAACCACAGCATGATGGCTGCACGTTACACGATGAAAACTTAAGTTGAAGATAATATGAGAAGTTATTCTGCAAAGTTAGTACATTCATAATGAGTAAACTCACTAGAAAACGCTTTCCAACATTCTGCTCACTAATTATTTTTAACTTAGCACAATGTTAGCGATGCAAACTTTTCAGTTTAAGTACTTGTCTCGTTGTAACAAATCTGAACGTATCTGCCCAAAATTTATAGGCCCGTGCAAATTTACTCTTCTTAATGTAGACTTAACAAATTGAAAGGTGATTAAAAATTAGACAAATGTTGGATTAACAGATTTTCATTAATTTATTGCTATGGAAGCAATTTCACACTTATTGCTGATTTATGAATGCTATATAAATCTGCTGTCTAAGTTTGAACTGCTGTTACTTGGAACACGTTAGGATTAGGGGCTAGTTACAATTGACTATGCATATGTACATGCCTCGACATTTAGTATGTTGAAAGTAAAAAGTACTTCAACTATCAATACACATATAATTTCATTCGAAATAACACACAAAACAATTATTTTTAAATACAATTATATTAATTTTAGAGTTTAATATTACTTACCGAGTGCGGTTAACAAAAAGAACTTTTACTTCTTAACGCGACCGTCTTGAAAATAGGTAGTCTTTGGCAATCTGAGAAATATGGCATGCAATATTCTTAAGTGAGACCTTTGACCTACAGCCTGCGGAGCTACTTGAAAAGAAATCGAACAATTCAACTGTGAAAGGCTGTACTTCGAATGGCACAAATACAGAGAAGTGTAAAGGCGAAGGAGCGCCCAGCTCGGCCTTTATGCGGCGAGTCTTTACAGTGAAGAAATAAAATACATCGTCATTTTATGATACAATATGGACTTTTTCTAAAAGCTAACGTTCCACAAGAATTTTTTTACATAAAATGTCAAATGTAAAGCTATAATGTTCTGGTTTGTGATCACTTTGTGAATGACACAAAGTTTATTTATATATTGATCGAATGATTGCAGTTCATTTTAGATATTGCTATACTTATATATATAAATATTGTAGACAATATGAATGAACCACTGGTTTCGTTATAAACAATAATATCACGCTACGTTGGAACTGACGAATAAACCAAAATAATTAAATATAACGAAAATAACCGCGTTTAAATGAGAGCTTTACTTTTTTATATGAGGAGAGTAGCAAACGAGCCTGCAAACCACCTGATGATAAGTAGTCGCAGCCCATATACATACATCCATGTACAATCACAAATATGACTAAAATGCTATCTGAGCTCGAACATAGATGCGTTACTACTCCTGAGGACTAAGATGGTCGCCTCGCTTCAAAGTGTAGCCGGTAACCGCACCTCTCCAACCGAAACACAAGTAATGTTTTACGGCGGATTATGAGGGCGGCGGTGGTG
Organism: Phocides pigmalion okeechobee; assembly: GCA_018251015.1. Classification (NCBI taxonomy): domain Eukaryota; kingdom Metazoa; phylum Arthropoda; class Insecta; order Lepidoptera; family Hesperiidae; genus Phocides; species Phocides pigmalion. Next base: position 4,709 of record DWON01001361.1, read on the forward strand.
CCTCTCCGGTCGAATTATAGTTCTCCCAGCTTACTACCACTAACCAGCCCTACCATTAATCCGATAAGTATCCTCAGCTTGTCCCGTCCCATACAAACCCACGCGGACGCCCGCAATTAGTGAGTCATGTCGTACCGTGTTCGATTCCCGGTAACTATTTATCTGGATTTAATCCTCACTACTATATAAAATTGAAACGTTGTCTATTTGTTGTTCGATTTATTTTATGCGGCTGAATTAACACTCTGACTGCGGTGGTAATATATCGAGGCAGCGCTGCGGGAGGCGATACTAAACTGGAGCTGTTTTCTTTAGACTGGAGATGCGCCAGCTATTAACAGATAGTTGTATTTTTTAGCATTCGTGTAGCATCTACGAATACAAAGACGTTGTTTCCGCTCGCAGTCTTGTAGCGTCGACGTAAACACAGCACTTGTGTCCGCCCGTAATCTATACAGATTTGTACGTACAACACAGGTGTGTACAAGCCGCAAGCAGTGTTGTACGTCGCAGGAAAAGTGTTAATCAAACCGAACAATTTAATAGTTGTCTGTATCTATACCCTCGTTATAAAGATATGTAACGTCTTTTACTATCCGTTGCATGTGACTTTGCTCGCAGATGTGTTTGCTACTTCTGAGGACTGAGATGGACGTCTTACTTTTAAATATGGTTATTTTTTCAACCGAAACACAAGAATTGGTGCTCATACCTAGATGCGTTGCTACATCTGAGGACTACGATAGTCTCCTCGCTTGTAAGTGTAATCGGCAATCACATCTTTCCAACCGACATATAATTTATGTAGGGCGGGTTATGAGGGCTGTTGTAGTACCTTCAGGATCGCATTATTGTTCCACTTGCAGTTTAAAGAATTCCATGTTTTTAACAGTTTATGGATATAGAAGTGGCAAACGAACATGCTGTCCATCTGATGTTAAGTGGTTATACGTCCAAAGACATCTGTTAACAAATCCATATAGAACAGAAGTCATATCTGAAGTCAGTCACAGACGTGTTGCTATTCCTGAGGACTAAGATTGTCGCCTTATATATAAATGAGCGCAACCACGCCAAATTCAAATATTTAATGAATGTGTCAAGGGTACAATGTAAAATCGGCTTTGAGCGCCCTGTTGGCTAACGTTGACCTGGACAAAAAAGCCGGGGGAAATAATTCTCGGAACTCTTATTAAATCAGTTCTTCCATTCCACCATTACACCGTACCCTAATAATAGGTTTAAGCTACAAATGTGAAATTGGTACCTCCCCGGTCTGGCATTGGTACCAACCAGATCGAACCTTAAAGCTGTTCCAAGCTGTACCAATTTATCACAAATGATAGTATCAGAATTAAGCCAGGGTGAGTTGGCACCCTTTCAAACATCACTTTTCCAAAAAAATCCGCACAGAAAATTCAGGCTTCATTCGCTGAACCGGTGACGACCGGTAATATCCGGTTTTATATCAGCAGACTTGTTTGTTCTTTATGGCGTCCCTGGGGTAGGGTTGCCATATGTATTTTTAAATCAGGATAAGAGTTAAAGAGATGCACGATATTTAATAAACTTAACTTATCTCTGTTTTATTTGTTTAAACTATTTTATAATTAAGAATAATTTTAGTTGGTGTTTTATTCCTTGATAAATTCCGAAGATATAGGGTTAAAATTATCAAAATTGATGTTGTTATAACTTTTACCCAAATATTTTATACCAAAATTCATAGATAATAGATAATTTATTTTATTTCTTTCCTATTCATTTACCGTAGCAAATTTGTATTTTTTTTGTACTTTTTTATCAATGTCCACATCTTTTTAGATAGTGACCATTTAATATCTGTTTTCTATGCCCGTTTGCTATTTTTGGGGCAATGCGGTATTTATAATAAATTGGTATAACTGGAGATCGACCTATCAACATCGAAAGACCTATCGAATAGGTTGCAGAAGTATACTTCAAATTCTAGATATCACTGTCGCTTCACAATCTACTTTGAAGTAACTGTTATGTTTCGAGAGGTCTCGTTAAAGGCTACACTTAAAAACAAGGCGTCCGTTTTAGTCCTCAGAGATAGCAACGCAGCGTATGCATACAAGCTCAGATAAACCTTCTTTATAGAGGTAGTATGTGGATATCCATGGGTTGCAGCGACTACTTAACATCAGGTAGCTTGCATGCTCGTTTAATGTCTTGCTTGTATGTTAATGTTGCAATTATTAAACATTATTAACTTAAAGTAGGGCAATCCTGGGAAATCCGGATATATGGCAGCCCTACCCGTATAGGAGGTGGTATATTAGAAAAGAAATAACAATGTTGCCGGGATAAATCGGACATATTCGTTTCACACATGACAAAACCTGATCCATTGGTGAGTGAAAATAAAATGGCATTTATATACATATTTATAAATACAAATTGTAGGCAACCCAATACTATAAGCAATATTTTTATGCTGGTATAATATATGCGTGCATTTTACTATGTACCGAGTAGTCAAGATTTTTGATTGCCGATTTTTCGAACAGTTTCGCCGCGACAACGAGCCATGCAACTGGTTCGAAATATCGGCAATCAAAAATCCTCTTGAGCACCCGGTACTTAGTAAAAATGTAGCATTTCCGTGATAATATTAATTTGAAATAATAAAATATAAACAAAGATTATGGACAATTTTAGAGCTTAAATAATTTTGTTAAAATATGAAGACAATTGCAATAGCCGATGTTATAATAAATTAAATCCTATAAATAATAAATAGTCTCCTCTAATACTCATATACACATTCGCTATAATTTACTAATATTTCAAAATGTCAATCGGATCTAGTAAGGTCGAGTTTAAAAAAGTTACACGTCTCGTTACTCGTCGTAAATGATATGTAGAGCTCTTGAAACCTTTTATATAATTACTTATTTTGAATGTATTAATACTTAGGTATTTAAACAATAGATATGCACGTAGGAAACTTTGCTACGTTTATCGCTAAATTATTAATTCCTAATAACCACATGTACATGCAACCGATTTTAAACTTTAATCCATTTAAATAAAATGTAAATTCGTTTATAAATAGTGTAACCCGCATCCTTTGTTTAAAATTAATCCTTCTATGGATTCTGGGTATAACAGCTGTTGAATTCAGAGTCTTATTGTATGTGAATAAGGTATATTTTGCTTGTTTTCTTAATACTTATGTCAACCATATGGCTGGATATGAGTCAGGTACGAGGCAAGGTTTGTTTATGTACGATAATGAGCCTTTTGTAAGGATTTATTTCCTTTTAATCAGTGCATGTGCACTTAGCGACATCTGGTGTGTAACTGAACACTGATTAATTTTTTAACACTTTCCCTGCGGCTACAACACTGCTGTGTAATTCTGGGCGCGACGCGCTCGCGGCTCCTACACAGCTGTGTTGTATCGACACATTTGTATGAATTACGGGCGAACAAAGGTGTTGTTTTTACGTCGGCGCTACAAGATTGGGGGCGGTCATTACGTCTGTGTATTCGTAGATGATACACAGATGCTAAAAAATACAATATTTCAGTAATTTGTCGCCGTATCTTCAGTCTAATCAAATATTGTCTAGATTAGGGCGGCCTCCCGCAATACTGACCCAATTATATATATCAGCGCCGCAGTCAAAGTGTTAACTGTCATCACATGAGTGTAACAAACTGAATTAAAATAAAAAATGATTAACAGGCCGAACTAAATTGAAAAGAAAAGTATGCCATTGAATATTCTTTCAATAGAATTTGTCACTCTCAATAACTTATAAATATATTTCATACAGGTGTCATTACTTTTGTCTTTTTTTATGTGAGAAGAGTAGCAAACGAGCATGCAAACCACCTGATGGTAAGTATATCCATGCATAGTCACAAACATGACTGAAATGGTTGTCTCACAAGTAATGCTTTACGTCGGATTATAAGGGCGGCAGTGGCACCTCCCCGGTCGAAATATAGTACTCCCACCTTTATTTAGTTGTCTATCCAGAGTTTACTCAGTTGTATAATATTTTGCATTTTACTACGTAACGGGTAGTCACGAATATCGATTTTTTTATTGCAATTAAAAATCGGTAAGTAAGAACTCGCCACTGCGATGATATTAGTTTAAATTCATATGATTATATTTTGATTTACATAAAAGAGTTTTTTATTTATACGTAAGCATGCCTGCTTATACTAAAATAGTATGAACGTTTTAGTGTAAAGAGTGTAAAGTCTTGCTTACATATAAGTACACTTTTTTTTCAGATTTTATGCAACTTTTGTGTTTCGTTTCGAGTAATGTGGTAAACGGCTACACTTACAAACGAGGCGACCATCTTATTCCTCAGGGGTAGGAACGCATCACAACCTCCTTATATACGGTCAGATAGACCTTTAGTCTTATTTGAGGTTCCATGTGGAACATGGGCTGTAGGGACTACTTAACATCATTTTACATTTATTCACAAACTTTCCTTTTTTTAATTTCTCAACCGCTGTTAAACACGAGTGGAACTGCGGGGCAAAGCTAGTGCTTTCGCTACAAGCTTGTTTAACAAACGTTAAATAGTTATTCTGTTTCGTAACAAAATCAAATGTAACATTTTGACGTGACGGTAACGGGCCCGTCACGGCAAAATGTCAAAAAAGGTCAATTGATTCAAGTCTATAATGCGTCACATGTATGCATGTACTTGTCTATTTGATAAGGTCAGATAAAGTCAGAAATTTGAAAGTCGAGAAGTCAGAAATAATAATTAAAATTGAAATGTAGATATTTTGTATGATTTTAATCTATCTTGGGTTGTATATAATATGTATGTAACGGATTCTTTGAGCATAATTTTCACCAATTCCCAGAAGTCTGATTAATTTGAAACTTTGCACACGTATCAAGGACCGATGACAATAAAATATGAAAAACAAAATAATAAAAAAATAGTTAAAAACCACGCTTTTATAAAAAAAAAAACAACTTCCATTTTGAAGCGAGGCGACCCTCTTAGTCCTCAGGACTAGCAACGTATCTACGTTCGAGCTCATATTTAGTCGTGTTTGTGGTTGTACGTGAATCTACGGGCTGCGACTGCTTAACATCAGGTGGTTTGCAAGCTCGTTTGCTACACTTCTCAAATACAAATGGACATAGTTCGTTATATAGTAACGGTAGCGTTTCAATATATTTACTTGGAACTGGATCGTAACGTCGGATCACGCCCGCGGTCCGTTATCCAACTAGTTTTAAAAGCCTGTTTGGGCACACATATGCAAATCCTTTTGTACGGTGTGTCGCATCAACGAGTGAGCTACAAGCGATGTAAAATATTTGAAAAGATGTACAATAAACCGCTACATCTTGTCTTAGTTTTTTGTATATGAGAAATGTAGCAAACGAACATGCAACCACCGGATTGCAGCCCAGAGACATCCACGTACAATCACAAACATGACTGAAAACGTAGATACGTTGCTACTCGTTTCAAAGTGTAGACAGCAACCGCACCTCTCCAACCGAAACACAAGTTATGCTTTACGGCGGATTATGAAGGTGATGGTGGTACCTCCCCAGTCGAACTATAGTTCTCCCACCTATCACCGTTGAAAGAAAGCAAGAATTCGATTTAATCGCTTTTAGTATGTTTCGCTTCAGAAATTCAGAATATACAAGTTACAAATAATATTTCGATTTAGAAAAAAATGTTGAGGTTACCACTTTAGGTCCTAGTTGATATTTTAATGTCGATCTCCATAGGCTACAGCTCCTTTAAAATTAGTCTTCAGTCACTATTTTATTCTATTCGCTATAATCTTTTCTATCAACGTTTGTATTATTGTTGTAATAAGTACGTATTAGCTACTCGCATCTCGTCTCGTGTTCAAACAAGTGCCTAAGCGTGAAAGTCATGAATACGGGATATTGAAAATCACTTCGTGAAGTGTTTGTTTTGTCGTGCACAGTAATAAGTGACAAACACTTACGAATTTGTAGAATAATTTGTCAAAGCTTTACGTTACCTGTAACGAAAGTACGAACACATTAGACTGATATTTATAATTAAAAAAAAAAAAAACAAAAAAGCATTTTTTAATTGAATTATGATAAGGAAAATTCAATTCAGAAATAAAAATGGTTCAAAAATAATCCATGTTTTTGTATTATACATTAGTGGTAAGTATATTAAAAAAATATTAAATTAAAAATTATATTAGAAATAAAGGTCTTAAAAATATAATTTTATTATATATTTAAAGTAAGTAAGCTAAAACAATTAAAATAGTAACAAGTAATGTCATTTTATAGATTTCTTAATTAATATTCCACAATAAAACAATAATAATAATAATTTGTTTTTGCTTGTTTTACTTTTCCATTTTCAACGGACAAACAGGCATAAATAATTAATAATAATAATAATAATAATATAAATCATTAATAATAATAACAATAATAAATAGTTTCTTTTTACACTTGACATTCTTAACACACACACACATAAAACATTATTATAAAAATAACTATGTTCGGATTCTAATTAAAAAACTTTAAAGCTCTGACTAAAAATAAATCGTGAGAAAAATGGCTGTTGAAGAGACAGAATTTATTGAAACCATTAGTCAAGTGTTCACTTAAGCTTATTACCTCGCACGGACAGACGCGCCTGTCGGCAGTTGTTATATATAATTCATATTGGACCGTACTTAGAATAATAAATTATTTTCTAGATACTAGATAAATTTAGAAGTTTTTTAGATCTGAAAATTATTAATATGATTTTGAAGGAAACATCGTGAATTATTTTTAATATAATCTATATTTAATCTGCTCAGATTTATAATTAATTCGATTTAAAATTTTAAGTATATAAATTTATGCAATGTAATTATTTATTGTTATTCTTATTATTAATTAAAGATGCTAGTGTATCCGTTGCTTATAAATAAAAATAAATTATATTTTATGCACATCATGTATGCAATTATTTTTACTTTATTTATCTTTCTGAGATTTATAATTCATTATTAATTAGATTTTATATTTTAAGCGCATAAATTTATGCGATGTTGTTTATTACTATTATTAATTAGTGTAACGGGTGTACCCGTGCTAATTAATAAATATAATTTATATTAAATGCAAATCATATTCTTACTTTTTATTGTTACTAACAATTATTATCAATAATTAATAATTAATTATATTTTTAATTTAAGGTACATACATTTATGAGATGTTATTAATTTTATTTATTTAACATGAATTATTAGTGTTTCCGTGCTAATTAATTAATAATAAATAAATAAATGTATTGGAAAAGCATGGAGAAGTATATTCCAGGCTTTGTTATGGAGAAAAAAGTAAACCCAGCAGTAGGATATAGAAAGGGTTGCAAAACTCAACAAAACTTTTCAAATCTCGCTTATATTCGAACCCAATACGCATATGCACGATTAAAATTTATAATCACTGGTCAGTAAACTAATTACAATATGTGACTATTATTTAGATGATCTAACTGTATTTAAGTACAGTTATCGGAGTCACGATGGTAAATAAGTTTTTGCTGCAAGTGGACATGTCAGGAGTATCATGACGACAACTAGTTTTTGCCGATGTTTTGCTCGCAAAAACTCCATATTACAGTACATTCTAAAAATCACGCAGCTCTGTTTTTTCCTTATATGTTTATTTGAAAGAAGTTTATTAAATGAATTAGAATTGCAAATTTTCATAATTTAGGCAGTGCTAAATTTTCTGAATTGTAGGTTCAGCGTATTCGGTTATGCGTTAGTCTTTAGGTATATCAATATATATTTATATTAATTCCTTGATTTATAGATTTCAAGAAGTTTCTGTATTAATTTTTTTTCATTTATTACCTTGTTTATCTATTAATTTTGTCATTTAATAACTAATTTGGAAATTAGTTGTTTTATTTGGAAGGATATTCTTTCTGTTTGAGTTTAAATAGAAAGAAAACATGAAGAAAGTGGGAAATAGGTGATACATTTTGTATTAAATATCAGTTCAAATTAGTCATGTATTTATAAATATTTATAATATATACAATTAAATATACATTTGAAAGCAATACCATCCCTAATTAAGAGTTAAAAGTAAAAAGCGATCCGTTGCGCTGATCTGTCAATGTCAAATGGGAATGACATTATGAATTTTTAATTCTGTTTTTGTAAGGACATTGTTCGGATACTCTGACTCACATGTGAAAATATGTTTGTGGGTGTTTTTGCTGTTACTTTATTTGAGTAGAACCTGTTTGACCAGGGTGGTACGACAGCTATACTCCGTTTCCTTCTAATATGAAACTATTCTTTCGTTTTGGTGAAAACCTGTGGTTGTTCGCTTACATGATACTAAACAACCGTCTTCGTTCCTCTTAAGTTGCAGTCACTCACCGTTTGATTGACTGCATGGTCGTTTAGTACTTCTAATTATTAAAAAGAACATACTTTTTTTTAAATACATTAAAATAATACAAAAAAAAAAAACTATTACGCATTTGATACTGTCACATTTATACTGTCAATGTCAAAAACACAACAGTCTCTTGTCAACAGTCGCAACAGAGTGGAGATTGTTGCTAAATAATTTTAAAATGTCAGATTGATTGAATGAATTTCCATTTAAGCGAGTGAAGTTTTATATTTTATTATTTCAAATGTTCAATTTTCAACACTCCGTTGAGTCATAGAAGCTATTGACTTTAAACGAATATAATGGCAGAATTTTACTATATAACAGATACTTACTATTGATTGACGATATTTCGAACCATGCATGGCTCGTGGTCATGTTTAAGCCGTTAGTTGTGACTATGAGCCATGCAACTGATTCAAAATATCGGCAACTAAAAATGTTTCATCGTGAATACCCATTACGTAGTACAAATATAGTAAACGTTACAAAGGTGGGAGACCTGTAGTACGACCTGAAAGGTACCACTGCCGCCCTCATAATCCACCGTAAAGCATTACTTGTGTTTCGGTTGCAGAGGTGCGGTTGCCGGCTACACTTTAAAGCGAGGCATCTTAGTCCTCAGGAGTAGCAACACATCTATGTATGTTCCAGATCAGATAGGATTTTAGTCATATTTGTGATTATATATGGATGTCTATGGGCTTCAACTACTTACCATTTGGTTTGCATGCTCGTTTGCTATGCTTCTCACATAAAAAATGCATAGAAGCATTTATTGATTGTTAAGCTTAAGAAACTAATTAATTTTAACCAAATGTCGAGCTTTGGGCGATCTCTGCTTTTCTATAAATGCATCAACATATTATTTTATTTTTATTTTTAAACACAGTACGGTAAACATCGCGCGTCCATCTGTCATGTCGGCGGCGTCAAATTTGAATGTTTAATGAGGCTCCGTCGAGAACATGCGAAAATATGCGAGCCACGTTCGATAGCGGCACTGAGTCATGCGTTAGCTATCACCATAGCGGGGGAATATATAGGAATGTCTGATTTGCTCCTGGCCCTGGACTTGATAAACTGGACTGCTCTTTGATGCAGCACTGTGAAGCATTCTCTTGGGCTTCAGATGTGAGGAGTGACGTTTTTATGCGAGAAGAGCAAAGGAGCATGCATGACACATGATATTAAGTAGTCGTTGCAGCCCATGGACATCCACATACATTTAGAAACTAATATCATCGAATGTTTACATTTTACTACGGCTAAAGTAGTTTGAAATTGTCGCGGCCAAGAGTTTAACCGTGACCACGAACCATGCAACTGAGTTAAAATATCCGCAACTAAAAATTGTTAATCGTGAGTACCCGTTACATAGTAAAGTCCACGTACAACTTCAAACTGAGGCTGAGATCATATCGTAACTTATAACGTCCTGATGACAGATAGCGGGATCGCTGGTAACTAGTAACCACATTTGTCCAATTGCAATATTGCTTTACAGCGGATTATGAAGGTAAAGGTGGTACCTCCCAATGGAACCATAGTTGTTTCACAGTAGATTAGAAGAGCAACGGTGGTACCTACTCAGTGGAATCATACAGGTTCACTACCAAGTTTATATTTTACCTAATTTAAAACCTATGAGCTGCCCTTCCAACCCAAGGGTTTACGCATCTTGGCTCTATTGTCCAAACATCCGCCATATCAAATTTCCCTGTTGTTCCCACGTTGTTGAGACACGATGTGTTGTAAAATAATAAAGGGAACGCTGTTCTTAAAATAAAATTTAACGACAAAAAGTTTATTGCCGTTAACGGGCATCGAACCTGCAACTTTGGGAGTATAAGGGACCTACGAGCGTAAGGTCTGGGATCGGGATTAATTAACAATAATATATAGCAATTTGTAAATTGTAAATATTGCTTAAAAGACGGTTACCTTAAGTATATTATTTTTTGGTTATTGCTTATTTCCAATACAGTATAGCATGATAATACATAGCCTATAACAATTACAGGTACAAGCATTTTGTGTACAAAATTTGAACTAAACTGAGTTTTCGCGTCAAAGAAACAAAAACAAAAATCAACGTTTCGCATTTATGTTTTAATATATGTACGGAAACTATTTTATCCTGCCTTAGATTTAAAAATAATTTCACGAAAGTTCGGCGAAATCTTAATCAGAGACCGAAATAGCAGTTTGACTGCAAATGTTTACGCTAACAGTAACAAGTACAGTCGAACAGAAACAATCTGACAATTTGATTTGTTCTTATAGCGAAAAGTTTATTCACGAACAGGCTTTGATTTAGAAGAATATATATTTCATTAGGTGTTTTTTTATGTTCGAAAAGTGGCAAACGAGCTGGTCAGGTCAGGTGGCCTGCACACCTGATGTTAAAAGGTTTCTGCATGGACATCTTGGATGATTCCCCTCCTCTTCTTTAACTTAAAAGAAAAGATAATTGGAACATTTGGCAATAAATAAATATTTTCTTAACTGGCAGGCTGGTTTAAAAAGTATCTTTGCGCTGATTTAAAAATAAATGCAATTTATTACCAGCCATTAATCTAGCTTTTAACAGCAAAAGGCACAGCATTTAAACCATACATTCCATTTGGTAAATCCATCGGCATTCACACAGCTCATATTTTATCTGTGCTATTAAACTTATTCAATGGGATATTGATGAAAAGAGCAGATATAGTATAGTACTGCCTATGCTCTTTGTTACAACAGATACAAAATTATCATAGATAATAAAAAATATTTAAGTAATCGTTAAACTACTTGTTTCCGTCGAAATTAAAGCTTAAATCTCTGAATATTATAATAAAGTCCCCTGTCGCGTCTGTCTGTTCGTGATAAAGTCAAAAAATACTGAATTTTCTCTCAGTTTTCAACAAGTAGAGTGATTCCTGAGGTAGGTTTTGATGCATAATAAGTTTTATTGTTAGTTTTCGCAACTAGGTAATGACTGGGTGCATGTATGAAAGAAAAATAATGTAACTCTATTATCCGAGCGAAACTGCGCTGGGTCGCTAGTGTAAGCTATAAATAGTGGATTTACAAGGTGGTTGGAACTATACGATTAGACGCGGGAGGTACGTATGCTACGTCTGTATCTAGAATGAAGCTTACTTGCATTTCTTGCGCTAAGCTCAAAGTGAGTAGAAAGTTGTGGTTGCCGGCTCGCTTACAAACGACATGACCACTTAGCCCTCAAGAGTAACAACGCATCTATAATTGAATTATAGGTGTCTAATCTAGGTGACTTAAGGTATCTTAAAGTGGTAGAACCATTAGAGCTCGCCAAAATCGTTAATCGTGAGTACCCGGTACATAACAAAAATGTACGATCAGATGAACTGCATGTTCGTTTGCTAATTCCATTTTATAATAAAAGTATAGCAATACGTAATTTAAAAATTTAGCTTGTTAAAAAGGTTGCTATAAATATAATTATTTTAGTAATTGTTCAGTTCCAAGAAAGAAAGAAAGAAAATGTAGTGTGATAATATTTAGCCTATAACGAGACTAGAGGCACAGACACTCTGTGTACTGAATTTGAGGTAGATTAAATCCTTCATTTACGCGTAATTATTGATTTAATCTACCTCTCTTAACGTAACTTCAAATCGAGTATATGTATGTTATTGCATTCGGAGTTGTATTACTTTAATAAATACACAGTACAATAACCAATTGTTGATCTTTCACGCTAGGATTCATCCGGAAGCTCCAAGCCTCCTCGCTCAGCGGGCTATGGAGAGAGCTATGCTCGGTATTTCGCTACGAGATAAGATTCGTAATGACGAGATCCGTAGACGAACAAAAATCAAAGGCTGGCCACATCGCCCGTAGAACAGACAATCGATGGGGCAGAAAGGTCCTGGAGTCGCTGGATGCAGAGGGCTGTGCCCGGCGGCACCTGGGAGAGGCCTATATCTCGCAGTGGACACGTAAAGGTTGATGGATTGATGGAGTACCACACCACGTTTGATCGATGGCGCCACTGACAAGAGGGCTGGTTATTCAACGCGGGAATGCAGCAAGTGTTCTTGGAACCATGCATGGGCACGGGCTTCCTATAGATTGTTTAGGTTAGGCTTTTATTATAATTAGTTTTAAGATAAAGTATAATAAAATATAATATAATAGTTTTAAGTAGTAAATACACATATCTGTTAAAAAAAAGAAAAATCATACCATTTCTTCTTCTTCCAAAGCCCTGATGAGCTCGTAATAGAGCATCTCGGCCTCCTCAGAGATCTGCACTTTCTCCATCTCACAGTTTTTGTACGTAATCTCACAAGCTAAATCCGTTGCGAGATGCATCTTGGTGGTATAAAGTAACACTTCCTAATGTAATATTACTAACGTGAACTTCACAAACTCACTGTAGTCAGGACACGAGTAATCTTTGGGTGACACACGAACTCATCACATATATGTTCATCACCTTTGCTCATTACACAATCCGATTTGTCAAGTACACAAACTCATCACATTCCGTTAATTTATTGTCGTTGTTATTGTTAGTCATTGTTAGATCTTCTCAAAAATTGTGCAAAGAAAAAATGTCCTACAATATACGAACTCAAAATAGTTCACGAAATCACCAATTCACCAACTCATCGTATTACGTACGAAATCGGAGTATCTGAATTGTGCAAAATATTTTTTTTTTTATATAAAATATTGAAATTAATTAACGATACACAAACTCATCGCAATGTTCTGTCAATAATACACAAACTCATCGCAATGTTCTGTCAATAATACACAAACTCATCGCAATGTTCTGTCAATAATACATGAACTCATCGCAACGTTATCCATACAATACAGTGACTGACAAAAGTTTCCTCTATTAGTAAAGGAACTCATCGCAGTTTCAATAATATTGTGTGATCAATGAAGATTTCTTCTAATCTAGTTAAAGGAGACATGAAATATGTTATTTAATTATCAAACAATACACCATTTTACTTATCATACTTATTCTAGTCTAATAGATAAGACAAGCGGGTGGCACGGAATCTGTACGGCATTATACTATAGCATAGCCATTTGTTAGATTAAAATTTTTAACTTTGTTTTTTATTTTATTGTATTTTACAATTATTATCTTTTTTATTTTTATTTCATTAATAAATGTTGCTTCTATGTGTTTGTTACATCTCGATCAACATTTTCTTCTTTCTTTCTTTTAGACCTTACAGTAAGTAAGGTTAATAGGTACCGTTAATACTGTTTCCACTTTTGAATTTCTTTGGCAACATTGGTGGTTTCATAATAATATTACACAACTTCATTACACTTAATTCTCAAGTTAAATATATATGTATATTACTGTGTAGTAATGTATTCGGTAAAAACCCTTTTTAGCACATTTCGAAAGGAAGCTTTTTTGGCTATCTCAAGATCTGTTTCTGATAACTTGAATTTTAACAACTTGTTACTACATTTTACTGCCGTAATAATAATTATAATTTATATTATAATTTTCGCAATTGCGTTAATAAATGGCCCTAAAATAGGTTATCAAATTAAATTTTAATTCAATTATTTTATTTCATTTTAAGGCATTTACATACACTTAATGTATGTCATGAGTTAAATGTAAAATTAGTACATCGGTCGAGCGCCTGTTGACTAAGGTTGACCGGGCGTAAAAAACTCTCGGCACTTTTTTTAAATCACTCATTGATAAATAAACATTGTACAGTATAACTTTAGAAATATGGTGAGCACACGAGACAGCTAATCGTGTGTAATAGTTATATCCTCAGTATTCGACAAGTTACAATTTTATTATTTGTGTAATTATTGTTATGTAACCATGCTTTTACGGTTTCTGTCGTATACCCAATTTTATTTATAATCAAAGCCTTGTTTGTGACTATAAAAGCCTGGACGCTTTACCGAGAGCCATGTTCAAGTCAATTCGTTATGTTTTACGCACTTTAGCCATGACGAGACATGAGTGACGAAATGGTGATATTTAGGAATGTTTTAACGTCCGGTCGGTCAGGCTTAATTAAGAAATCGTTTGATTAGGTATTAGTCATATATGATTTTAAATTGATATTTGCCATTTTACGGAAAAACCTACCTATTGATCCTTCATAATACCCTATTGACGAAGACTGCAACATGCGACAATTATAAATACCAAAGCAACATAAATCTTTCAAGTTATTTTTGTAATAGCAGACTGTAACTAAGCGTAAGTTCATTTACACGCATCTAAGTTTAGTTTTAATCCTCGATAACTTAGCAAAAGACGCATAAATTTGGACCGGACAGGAGCGAAAGGGCTAATGAGGTGGTTAATTCAAGAAGCCGTAACGACTGTGCAAGAGTACCGTACGCAAAACAAACACGAGCAGTGGATGGATGTATTTCTTGTAGTCTTACTGCAGTACGGGAATAACTTTAGGTTCAGTGTCCATTGGAGGATAGAGAGCGTATTTGGTAAGGTAAACAAAATATCTAAAAAATATATAAGGGTGTATTTTTACAAATTAAATATTTTGTTATAAATAATCAGCAGAATCCATTTAACGTCCTCAGCGCCACGCTTTATTTGAGAATTTTAGCATATTTTTACTATTTTATTTTTTGCGTTTACATGTACTTAAGACGGCATTATAAACAACTATGAATATATAAAGGTGGTAGAGCCGTTAGAGCTCGCCCCCGGCGGTACCACCGCCACCCTCATAACCTGCCGTAAAGCAACATGTTCTTAATGCATTGTGTTTCGGTTGGGGGGTGTGGTTGCCGGATAAACATTGTTGGAGGCGACCATCCTATAAGAGTAGGAACGCATCCACGTCCATTCTTAAATAGAACTTCTGTCCTATTTGAGGTTGGACGTATTTGTCCATGGACTGCAGTGACCACTTAACATCAGGTGGCCTGCATGCCCGTTTGTTACTCTTCTCATATAAAAAAAAAAACTTTTGTATCAATCCACCCTTTTCTGTGTTTTTACTACAAGTTCATCTGTGTGACATTGGTGGTGGTGAAGTGGTTTATATAAAATGCATACCTCCCAGATCACATGTATCTAAAAAGATACACAGGTAATAACACGCTACTCTTGAAGACTAAAGTAAAGTGATAAAATGAAAGTTATTAAAGTGTAGCCGGCAACCGCACCTCTCCAACCGAAACACAAGTAATGCTTTACGCCGGATTATAAAGGCGGCGGTGGTACCATGGTCAAACTATAGTTCTCCCACCTTTAAAACGATTACGAATATTTTTTATTGACGTTCAAAGCTCTGTAAATAATCTACTTTGAATAAAAATATTTTTATTTTTGATTTTAAGTGTTGCTGCCATTGTATTGTTTACACACACGTAAACAATACAAAGTACGTCCGGTGGCATGCACTTCCGTATGCTACCTTTTCAACACTTGAAACAACCTAGAATTTGACACCCGAACCTCCCACAACGCACGCATATTATGATATCTAGCATATTATAATGTAATTATCACATTAACATACAAACTTGACAAACAAACAAAACGCTTATTAAGCGCAATGTAAGTTTACCCTACATTTATGACGCAGCTGTAAATTCGACCTTAACATCTAGAAATTAGAGTTCAATATCGCATGAACAAAGTAGTCTAGTTTTGTGAAATGAAACGTGTCCAATTTGCGAATGCGTTTCGAGATTGTTTATTACATTGCTGTTCCGGGGTTCGAGCGAGAGTTGAATAAGGTACGCTTGTATGCTGCAAGACGTGCGGCTTGCGACTTGACTAGCGTTTTTTCAAATGTGCGAGTAGGCAATCCACCTTAATGTAAGTTATTGCCGCATATGGTCATTTGTAATCAAACGCCTTACGAGTCGGTGGCAGTGTATTGACGTGCAAAAAGATTTCTGTAAAGAATCTATTTTGAATAAAAATATTTTATTATTTTGATTTTGAATCAATTGCATTTAAAACAGAAGTCCCACGTGAAGGTGATCACAGAGTGCTTATTCTGAGGACTAAAATTGTCGCCTTATTTGTAACATTTAAAATTGCTTTATATTAGAAATGAATGAAGCGGTGGTCCCTTCCAGTCGAACAGTATAGATTCTACCGCTTTGCTATTATACCTTGCTGTGTTGTGTAGTGTGGTATTTTCTCCATTATAAAATTATTGGTAATGTATATAACATACCTTTGATTTAGATTTAAAATAAATTATAATTGAATGTTAAAATTATTAATAAGTATTTTTTTCTCATTGCACAAAATGAAGCAGCTAAAGATTCTCTAAAAGGTTTGTTACACCAAATTCCTAATGCAACGATAAGGCTGCGTTTTAGTCACCACTATTGATTACGTCATAATCGTGGGTCTGTATTTTGTGTGTGATATAGGATGTGTAAAGCTTTCTAGCTACTTTTAGTCGTAGAATTTTGTCTCAGTCGCAAGTCGCAACGAAGAAAGCTCTAGCGAAGGCTGCGCTGGACACGGTTCATTAATAAATGTACGTTTGAAGTCTGGACTTCCGACTACCATACGTCTTGTGTATATTTTCCAAAGAGAATTTACAGTGTCGTTATAAAGTATTTTATTAAATGTATTTTAAAATTTACTTACGGTTCGATGCTATTATTTGTATATGTACCTATCTCAATAGCTTTCGCCCGTGTATTCTAATATTAAAAATAAATTGTAAGTATATATGTACCTAATTATTTGCAGTAAAAATTAAAAGCTTCATTCAAATTGCTGAACTTTGGAGGAGTTCTAAAACAGCATTTATAATACGTTTGTAGTATATAACTGACCCAGGTATCAACTCACAGCCAGGAACACTAGTCCAGTGTAGTCTAGACCACTAGTATACTGACTAGTAGTACTGAGATTTTGTAGATAACTGCTTGAATAGCGTAAGTGGGCACGAAATATGATATTGGGCATCGTACGCTTAAGGAGGTAAGATAAAAGACGAAAATTTGTAAGATTATTTGATTTCTTTCAAAGATTATATTGGGATATATTTTAATATCGATTCTACGCAAGGAAAGCCGCGGGTAAAAACTAGTGAGATGTAAAATAATAGAAAAAATATGTATTTGGATATGTTTCAGATCTTGCCTGACTATAAATTGGGCGATGATATTAGTTTATAATCGTATATAAATAATGAGTTCAATAAAATAAATCACGAATATTATTTATAAAATCGATACAATTGAGAGCCAGAACCGATGCAGCATGCATGCGACCCGCTGAGATTACTTAAAATTGCGAATTGCGTGTTTCACGTCGTTGTTGCGACGTGACATGCGAACAAACTGGAAATTTGATAAAAATCCAAGATTTAATTAACAAAGTTTTCAATGAAATGCAACGGTTATTTTGGGAGTTAATTGAAAATTTTTGATCTGGGGAAAGATGGCATGTTCAAATGTAAGTTTTTTCTACTTCACTAGCTTTATACCGTAGCCTGTTTTCTGTGAGTAGCAAACGAGCATGTAAACCACCTGATGTTAAGTAGTCGCATAGACATCCACGTACAACCACAAACACGACTGAAATCCTATCTGAGCTCGAACGTATATACGTTGCAACCCCTCATATCTAAGACGTTCGCCTCGCTTCAAAGTGTAGCCGTCAATCTCACCTCTCCAACCGAAATACAAGTAATGCTTTACGGCGGATTATTAGGGTGGCGGTGATACCTCTCCGGTCTAACTATAGTTCTCCCACTTTTATACTGTAAATAAAATGATATTTTAACTATTCTGCTACCCGTGCGAACCGGGGCGAGTGGCTAAAGTTAAATGATCTTAATAACAAAAGCTCAATAACTCCACCAAAGTTTATTTTTATTTTTACACTGGCAACATTTCTCAGACCGTTTTTAATTATGATTGATACGTTTTTAAAGGTTTAATGGATGGCTCAGTTATAGTAATTACGTGTTTTCAGAAAAAATAAAATAAGATTCAGCCTTTTTATGGTGGAAAGTAGCAGGCGAGTCACATGATGACCAGTGACCTCTGCAGCCCATAGACATATGCGTCCAACGTTAATCAGGACTAAAGTGCAGCCAGACGTCGTGTACAGATGCGGTGCCACTTTTGAGGACTGAAAATTGTCGTTTCGCTTGCAGTGTATCCGGCAACTGTGCCTCTCCAACAAACAAGAACTACTTCATGATGGATTATGAGGACAGATATGGTATTTCCCCGATTGATATTTATTTCTAGTATCTTGCCTTTGATGGCTTCGTGTGTTTGATTGGTCCAACTCTGAAGTAATATTTAGTGTTTATATATACATACATGTACATACCCCAGGGCTTATATACGATAAACGATTTATGAAGTAATGTCAGACACGGTTGAGAATTAGATTACCGAGAATTTTTCACTAGTGTAATGTATACATCCGTGATTCTAGTCATTAAGCAGTAGGTCTCAGTTATTTATAGATTGTAGTTCTTGTTGCAGGTTCTGTGAAGGTAGAAATTCAAGTTTAATCCCCGCTATGCAGACGCAAAACTCTGATTTAGAGTTTTCGGTACTGGTTTTAGTATTAAATAGGAATCCCAATGACTGAACATTCAAAGGTGCGAGAAATAGTAAGACAGGGGAAGTACCACCGCTACCCTCATAAACTATCGTACAGTATTGCTTATCTTTCGGTTGGAGAGGTGCAGTTGCCGGCTACACTTTCAAGCGTGGTAACCATTTTAGTCTCGGGAGTAGCAACGCATCTATGTTCAAGCTCAGATAGGATTTCGATCGTGTTTGCGATTGTACATGGGCTAATGTCTATGGGCTGCGACTATTTACCATCAGGTGGTTTGCATGCTCATTTGCTAGCTACTCTTCTCAAATAAAAAATAAATAAACTAAAATTATTTTAAAAATGTCAATGAACAAGAATTAAAGTATAAACTTGTATAGAATAGTTATATTTTACGTATGCATCGATATTAAATTTCGGATACTTGATAATGCACCAAGTATTTGAAATTTAATATGGATGGGACCATCACGGGATGAACGCCGAAATAACGGATGCAAATAGAATTTTTCCGAAGACATTTGATTCATTACGCGAGACATTTTCGATTTCTTTCGACGGCTCGAAGAATTTCGAGTAAACCGAGCGGAAAGTGAAATTCACTTGAAATAGGAGTGAAAATAAATCGGCAGACATTTGAGAGGCGCCTGCTCTGAATAAAGATGGCCGCCATTGGTATGCGGGCGCTGGCAATACTGCGGCAGCGCGGGAAAAGTGACAATCGATTTGTGCTTTTTAATCTGTACTCTGTACATTTGACAGCTCTTTTGCATGATTTTATGAAGCTGTGTCCGTTAAAAGAAAATTTGTCTGTAGTCCAAAATGGCGTACTTTTACATTTTAAAGTCTGTTTTCTATAAAGTTCTTGAAATGCGCTTAGTTATACATTTACCTGTAGAGGTAGCTTAAAAGTATCATTTTTTCCGAAATAAATATAATTTATAATGTAAATATTAAAATCAATGATAGATTTATATGTTATGTGTCATATACATGACGCAGATAATGAAAGTATAATATTGGAATTCATTTCAAACTCAAAATTTTCTTTTTTTGTAAATAAATCAGCGTAATAGATCTTAGAAGTACGAGGGTGCGTTTTTAAGTTCGCGGAATGAGGGACAAGGATGGAAGATAGAATGTCAAAATTATTTTTCTTTTTC
>DWON01001362.1:0-24880 GCA_018251015.1 Phocides pigmalion okeechobee
GAGCATGCCGGAGAGATTATCCCGAGCCCCCCCACTTAACAGTGGGCGAGGGCTACTATAGTTAAGCCGGGGTGCAACCGCGAGTTCAGGCCCGGGCAAAGAGGGTATTACCTCGAGGCCCGTATTCCCCCGCCCAAAGAGACTGGGACGTCCCCGATGATGATGAGTGACCATTTAGCATCAGGTGGCCTGCATGTCCGTTTCTTACTCTATCACAATAAAAAAACAGTTATACACGTTGCAAAGTAGAAGGTAATAAAGATTATTATTAAAGGTATTTTTATTAATTTTTGCGGTCAGATTTGAGTGAAGTACTGTTTTAATAAATATTAGTATTATGAACAATTATTTCCGGTCCATTCATTTCTGAGATTTTTTTGTGTTAGAAATGATTGATAGGTTTATCACTTGGCTGCATATAAAAAATAGAGTTCATAAAACCGAATACATTAGAAGAGTAATTTTGCTTTGTTCTAATCATAGGGCAGGAAGTTAGCAAGCATGAACGCACTAATAAACCAATACTAATAAGAAAATCTGATTTATAAATTGACTGTACTTTAAAAAACCGAAATTACTGCGTAGTTATTTCATCTTTGATATGTGATTTTGAATATTGTTTGGAATGATTGTTTGTATTAGGAGTATGATGTTATTGAATGATGAATGAATGATAATGTTTTCTTCAAAGCCAGTTATAAATTCGCTACGATGAGTACTTCTGCCGCGCTGGATCTTCTGCCTTACCGTTGGATTTAAAATATCTATTATATTGATACAATATATAGTAAAAAAAGAAAATGCGTTGTTAGGGCTCAACACATCTGCAATTGAACTCTGTTAGAATTAATTTCTACTCATCGTATGATATTTTTCGATTGGATTCAAATACTGAATTCGCAGCAAGGATCATTTTACTTAAGGTCAAGTATGTGCTCTGCTGTGAAAAAACAGTAAATCTTATACTGATAGTAGTTTCACAGACTTTTGTATGGAAAGAAAATAAATATGCGTTATTTTCGTACAATAACAACAACTCGACCGATCGCGTTAAATTCAATGGATTTTATTCTCCTAGTGGTTCCATTAGTCCACGAGCCAGGTACAAAAATTCCTCGACCATTTCTTATCAGGCGATAACACATATCATACTTCAAAGAGCTGCTCCCAGGATGACGCTTGCTGGAGTCGCGGTAGTTGTTAATTCGGGGTTCCGCGGCCACTGGAACTTAAGGACTGAGAAGGAATACTGTGTGGTTTTAGTCAGTAAAAGCCTGATAGACCCCTTCGTAGCCCTCGGTGGAGGGGATCATTTGATAATTTCCACATCCAGAAAAAAATGTATTATGGAGACCCCTCATTCTCGCCCTGAGCGGGGAGAATCATTTGATGATTTCCACATGAAGAAATGAAATATGTATTATAGAACTACACGCACGTCAGCTGTTTTCATGTGTAGGATGAGCAGCGGTGGACACCCACGTACGGAAAAAAATCCACCGCCAACACTGCTGGTTACTTTTTTCATGTGAGAAGAGCAGCAAACCACTTGATGATAAGTAGTTACAGCCCATAGACATGCACGTACAACCACAAACATGACCGAAATCCCATCTGAACTCGAACGTAGATGCGTTTCTACTCCTGAGGACTAAGATGGTCGCCTCGCTCCAAAGTGTAGCCGGTAACCGCACCTCTTCAACCGAGACACGTGTAATGCTTTAGGGCGGATTTAGAGGGCAGGACTGCTGGTTGTGAAAATCTGTTATTGTCTCGTGGTCTACATGGAATGAAAGGACTAAAGTAATTCTAAGAATCAGAACATAATTCATTTTAAAGTACAAAAATAACAACAACTATTTACATGCTCCGAAACGGTTAAAACAATAGGTTACCTAATATACCTATTTTCACTATTCACTTTCAGCACGATTTTATTTCTATCGATTAGTGTGAGCAAGCTAACATTAGCCTGGGTTTGATCGTCGCTATTAATATTATAGCTTGGGGTTGCCATGTGATTTTCGTAGAAAAGATGCATCTAACATGCAAACTAGCTATTTGTCTCATAATACCCACTCGTTGAATTTTATAGGTGGTAGATTTGCGGTTCTAATCCAGGAAGCAGTATCACGCAAGGCAGTATGATATGCTGCTGTTTCCTGTTTTTTATGTCAAAAGTACCAACCGAGCGTGCGGCCCTAGTTGGTTGGTTTCTACTCTTCTGAGTTGCTCTAAAAGGCTGTCTGCAGTCAATGATGACGTAATCATCCGAACCCAAATAGTTTATCCATCAAATTTTCGATTTCGGAGATCGGTTTCTGGAACCCTGGTTTATAATAAGCGATCTCTCCGTAACAAATCTAAATAACGTATTCATCATTCAGCTCGGGTATACAGGATCTTTTAACTTGTATAAGTATCGTAAGTACTAAATATAGTTAAGTATTAATACGACGAATATATAATTCTTGATAATATTTATTTACACATAAAATGTAAGCATACGTATGTAGGTGTAAAGTTTATAAACATGGGTCTTTTCTCGTGTCGACAAATATGTATAAATATTTCTTGGACCGTCTGTGTTTATTTCAAAGATTGGTTAAACAAGTTAAAGCGATAAACAGTTCACATGGGCAACGATGTATAGTAGGTATATAATGCATTAAGTGTAGGTATAAGTTCTTTGCCTATAAATATACATAGATCTTTTTTGTCTTGTATTTATTAAATATATAAAATGAGTACATATTCATTGAACTTTAGTATTGACTTTACTAATATTAACTTGAATTAGTCCCACGTTTCATCGACGCCGCCGGTGACAAGAGGGCTGGATCATATCTCACGCAGAGAATTGCCGTCACTATTCAACGCAGGAATGACGCTAGCGTGCTTGGCAGCATGCTGCACGGATCCCTTTAGATTGTTTAGGCTAGGCTTTTATTATTATGACTATTAAAATATAATACATTTAACTATTTATTTAATATTTCCCTACAGTTACAATTATGTATTTTTATGGCTTCCTAATTTCCTATATCTTATTTTAAATAAGGACAATTGGAAAATGGTTTATCGTGAGTATTTGATACATAGTAAACTGTATGTACTAAATATGGTAATGATTCGTTTAAAATCATAGATTTGTAATTATGATAAATGATTTCCTACATTTATACGTCATTCCTTGATCAGTAGGTAAATAAAAAAAAAAGTAAATGAAATTAATGACCTAAGTAATTTCATTCGGAAAATGATTTAAAATACTGTCATCTTAGATGAATTAGTACCGTTAGGTCTGTCAGGCTTCATTTGAACAGATAACAGGTTTGTGGTTCACCTGCACTGATTTTTTCAAATCAGTGCAGGTGAATCACAAACCTGTGAACCCCTTTAGAATGAATGTGAAACCTTTTTAGAATTATATGAGAACATTCGTTTTCACAAATAAACAAACAACCTTTAACCCTGAAAGTAAAGATTTCTCTGTTCCGTCGTAAGTAAAAACCAAAGTAAATCCTTTACAAGTTCTTAAATCTCACAAGTATTTTAGCAGGTGGTAGAAATACAGTTAGACCCAGGATTTACTACTGCCGCCCTCGTAATTCGTCATAAACTGTTTCTTTTTTTGGTGTGAGAAGTGCGGTGTTCGAATATATTTATAAGCGAGGCAATCATCTTATTCCTCAGGAGAGTAGCAAGGCATATATGCACGACTTCAGATAGGACTCGAGTCATTTTTGAGATTAAACGTTGATGTCCATCGACTGCACAGGCTATTTAATATAATTTTTTTTACATACAAATAGGCTCACGTTTGGCTACTATCCCACCTGATGGAAAGCGAGACGCAGCCTAGGATGTAACACGATTGCCTATTCACTCTTGTCTTAAATAGTTCAAATCAGGTGGCGTGTACGACTGTTTATTACTTTTTCAGAATGATAAAGTAAGCAAGTAGTGGGTTGTACCCGTTCTAAGAGTTTTAATACCAACGCTTTATATTCTGCTTGTTTTTCTTAACAATTCATTAATTTATTTAATTATCATTACATGACCTTATTTTTATAAAGATATTGTGCACATATGAAAGTAAATCGTTTTGATACAATAATGATATACGTGTTTCGTGCGTCGGCCAGGGGAATTAATTTCCCTGCATGTTATACTTTATGGCCTTGCGTGGGTTTAAATAGTAGGTAGGTATGCAGGGTGTGCAGGAAATGTAATGAAAATATATTTTTTTACTAAGCAATACACGGTGTCTTTATGAACTGGCACCAGATATTTTTCGAATAACAATAAATAGGTACTAACGCAAACTTGATCCATTCCATTTAGAAACCTATTGTCAAATTTTCTTACTTTTGTCTCCATACCCGAATCCGTTGTTTTACATGCAATTAAATAAATAACAACACATGAATAGTAAAAAAGCCGTTTTTAATTTTTTTTTGGAAAGCTCGAACTCGACGAAAAGAAAATTAGTGCTGAAATTATTCTTTTAAAGAAGCAGGTGATTTCTAATAAAGTTTTATAACCTTTGTAAATGGTACTTTGTATATCTTTTCCTTTTTTTTGAGAAACTGGACAAAGACACTTTTAGTTATTTCAATTTCTTAAAAAAAAACACGGTTACACAGAACGACTTTTAAAATTATAAATTATATATATTTTTTAATGTAATCTTATTTAAGAAGAATTTGTATAATTGTATTTTTGTGTTTGTTTTGTCATATTATAATAAGTTTTCAGTATTACTTGCATAATGAATATTTTATTAAAATTATTTCATAACCTTATGGATTGTCAAAAAATATTGTAATAACCTTATTTATTATTTTACGAAAATAGTATTCACTAAACTTGACGCCCAGTCAAATATAAAATATTTATTTCTGTACCAATATACTTGATCAAGTCAAGATAAATGTAATGTATGCAATGAAAATGAAATTATACTTAACTAGCGACCTAGCCCAGTTTCGATCGGGCAATAGAATGTATATTTACTTACATTATCTATTTTACACACATGCATCCAGTCATTACCTAGTTGCAAAAACTAACAATTAGAAACATCATTTTCGAACGACGACTGAACAACTATATTGAATTTAACTATTTAATTTCTCGCCCAATTTACAAAAAATAACTTAACTTATTATGCACCAAATCCTTTTTCAGGAATCACTCTACCTGTTGTGAGAAAATTCGTTCAGTACTTTTTGAGTTTATCGCGAACAGACAGACGCGACGGGGGACTTTGTTTTATATTATTTAGAGATGATATTATTTTTATTTATTACAGAACGGTACACTTTATGAGATAGCTTCAAATATTCCGCAATGGCATTTGCCAGGGAGGTACTGCGTGGAGATGATGCTGGACAACAGCTCCCCGAACCCTCGTCTGGTCGCTGGAGTTTGTTACCCCGACGAGGAGACCTCAGATGACAGCCCTGTCTTGTATATAGCGTACGCTATCGGTAAGTTATGTTATTACTTTAATACCAACCATAATACCTACTGTCACCGGTCACTGGTGTAGGAATCTCTTAAAAGGTGACAGTTTAGTGCGGCTGCTAGGTACACTTATACACGAGGCCATCATCCCAGTCTTCAGAAGTACCTAGTGATGTATCTATGTATGAGGTTAAATAGGACTTCAGTCCTTTTTGCGGTTACATGTGGATGTTCATATAATGTACCTTTTAACGTTTAACTGGGCAGGGTGGTGTAACATGGTTAAATTCATTCCCTTTTCTAGCATGGAATGCGTGAGGCTATTGTTATATTTCCACAGAATGATGAGATTGCGCTTTTACATAATACGAAGCAGAGCTTTTAGCACTTATGAGTAGGAATACATCTACGATAGATTTCAAGTAGAACCCCTTTTTTATATGGATGATAGTGACCACTTACTGTCCGATGGATTGCATGCTTACCAACAATCAATGTAACACGATCAATATCTTAAAAAAAGAGTAGCCCAAACTATCTGCACAGATTTTAAGATGCCAATTTATTGTTTACTATCTCTACCCGCGACATCGCCTGTGTATAGTTTATCAATAATAAACGTTATAAAAGAACAATATTCTACATATTGCCTGATTCAAAACAATAGAAAATAACATAAGTTTTATTATAATCCTTCAAAAATTTCGCGCTTCACGCCACAACAAACTTGATTAATATTTAACATAAATATGAAATTATTGGTAATAATGATTATCAGAAAAGGCTGCACTATTTTTTTAAATTTATGTTTAGATCATCTATTTAATAAGCCGCGTGTGGACAAATTAAATATCCAAGCTTCCCACGGAAATTTAAATTCACCATCCGGGCGCCTCCTAAATGTCCTTCTATTTAGGACACATCCGGGGAATCTACGCAGATGGAACCGTACACACGTGTAAAGAAACGACCGCGTTGCGACGGAATTCTACAAATTATCCTTTGTTATTATTTCAGTAGACATAAAAACGTCTACGAGTATACATAAAAACGAAGTAAATGGTGTTTGTTCTGATAACTTAACCCCAAGTATTATTATTTTAAACAATATTTAATAACTATTACATTGTTAACCGGTGAGTGACATTTTTGTCGGGCTGCCGGCCTTTTATAGTGGATCCAATTCTCCATGATTCATTACTAACGGTCTCTACATACACTCTCATAACTCTACATTAAAGTAACTAAATTAAATCGAATTATTAAATTGCTATTTTATTTTGTAAATATTTTTGTTTCTTTTAATGGAAGGAGCATTTATGATACCATGTGTTTTGCTCTATATAGGTTGCATTATTATCATCTCTTAAAAAACACGAAATGCGAACCGTGAGACTGCGAACACCTATCAATATTAGGTTCTAGTAAAGAATCCTTGACGAAGCTATTCAGTTTCTCGTTATATTTTTAACATAATTATAAGTAAGGTGACGTTTATGTGGTCAACATCATTACGATACACCCATCATTTTCCACTAAACGGATAGCAAACATTATGTCTTCCTAATAAACTAGCGAAAGCTATAAAACTTTATGGGCTATTAACGTGAACGGACGCAAATATTGGACTATAATAAAAACGTTTTGTGAATTAGGCTGTTGTACAGCGATTGATAAACAATAGAATCCCTCCTGGAGCTTTACTGTACCTGTACAATAAATATTTTCATATTATACAGTAATTTATATGTCACCTGTTTAAAAAGAACAGTGATCTTGCCGTGTATAAAACGTAAACTATTTTTAAATGTTTGTATGTAATAATTTGTACGTAAACAAATTTAAATTGCCTATTTGAGTGCTGTAACATACTCAAGAGATGTCAGAGTAAAATATAAAGATGGAAAATGTTGTATCACCAACAATCTATCTTTTGTGTTTTAGTCTAAAGGTGGTAGAGCCATTAGAGCTCGCCCGGGGTGGTACCAACGCCACCCTCTTAACCCACGGCGGGTTAAGAGGGTGGCGGTGGTAGAGCAACATGTTCTTAATGTATTGTGTTTCGGTTGAGCAGGTGTGGTTGCCGGATACATTTGATTGAAGGCGACCATCTGAGTCCTCAAGTGTAAGAACTTATCCGCGTCCATCCTTAAATAGAACTTCTGTTCTATTTGAGATTGGACGTGGTTTTCCATGGGCTGCAGTGACCATTTACCATCAGGTGGCCTGCATGCCCGTTTCTTACTCTTTCACAATAAAAAAAAAAAGACTTGCCATAACTATTCCAAAATTTGAATTGTAACCAAAACTCGTGATTCCTGAGTAAGGTTGGTGGTGGTGGTTGGTGCATAAGTTAAGTTTTTTTTGTAAAACGGGCGAGAAATTAAATAGTTAAATTTAATGTAGTAAATCAGTCGTTGTTCGAAATAGATGTTTCTAATTGTTAATTCTTGCAACTAGGTAATGCAAGTACGAAAAAGAAATAATGTAAGTAAATATAAACTCTACTACCCGAGCGAAGCTGGATCTTAAAAATATATAATTGCAAAGATACATTCCTTTTATTTTATTTTATTATACACATATTATTTTATTTTATTACATACATTATTTTATATTACTATATAAAAAAAAGGTTTCTTTTTATGATTCTTCTATCACTTAATCGTATTTCCAGACATTAAGCAGTCTTGAAGCATCAAACAATTTACTCAACGAAAAAACAGCGACATATTATGTACTCTTATAGTTGACCACGTACGTATTGTAACACGATGCCAGATTCCGTGGCGCGTACGTTGTTAGCTAATCAAATAAAATTAGGTTCATCTTTCCCGCGGCACTCCTCAATCCAATTAGGCGATCTTACTGAAACACTTCTAGCGGTTTGGTCAAAGTTACGGGATGTACCGTCTAAATAATAATCATGTCGAGCTTCCTCCTGAGATATTCCTAGAACGCTACGATGGAGCTCTTTAAAAGAGATGCAGAGTGCCATCTTTCAAATCCGCCTATGTTTTGGCCTATGTTTTGTTTACAAAATTAGTGTTAATAGGCTACAGCTACCAACTTCCCACAAAAGGCCTTACCACTAAGTAACAAAAAAATCGTCAAAAATATCAATAATAAAATATTTTTATGCTTATTACTTTACTGTCATCAGAATATACCAGACATAATGTCACAATTCGTTTAAGATACAACATTACTACCTTAAAGATGAGTATTCAGTTCCTTCTCATACTTAGATTTACTCAACAACCAACTGCAGTTTATTTTATACCCCAATTAGCCGCCCCCACCCGCTTCGCAGAGCGTTCATATAGCGGACGGAATTTCGTAAGAACCGCTCTTAGCTAACCTATACACCACGTGAGAAATATTCCTACCAACTTTCAAGTCAATCGGACATATAGTTCCAGAGATATCGTGATGAGTAAATTTAAAAACAGGATCTCCTATATGTATTGTTAGGAACTCAGGACACGCGGCATATGCATCGCTCGCGCACCCTTCTTACCCCCCGCACCTCTAGTGCGCGTTATAATTTCTTACCGTATGTATATAGATCATTTCTTAACAGTTATCGAAATCATACGAAATTGTACACAAAACTTGATAAGTAGTCTTCAAGTGGCCTAGACAAACCTTCATATGAGACCTTTACTGTCTTGAAATTAAAAATTCGAGTAGATATATAACTCGCCTACCGTTTATAACTTATGTACCGTTGACAAAGTAAGATCCATTTCCACTATTTGTATCTCTCGACCTACAGTTATGTCGTCTCTGGAATTGCTAATAACTTTAATAACCGCGGTCTTATAATATTTTAGTGCCCTTTGCAGACTAAGGAATTTTAAATGTGTTTGATACCGTCGAAACGACTTTAAAACTCTTACACTTAAGACGCAAGTAAATGTTAACAAAAATTGTTAAAATATCGAAGGCTGATTGGCAGATTGAGCAGACATCGCTATTTAGGGTTCTGCATTTCTCTAAAATTTTAATATGGATAACACGAAACAGCCTCCTCATGACGATAAGGTGGCATTTCGAGGTACTTCGGCGGACAGCGGTTACAGCGACAAATGCACTTCGGAGGGTCTACCCTGAGCCCCCGACTGAACAACGGGTGAAGGTTACCTTAGATTAAGCCAGGGTACAGTCTCCAGTGATCGGCCCGGACAAGGAGGCTATCCTCGAGGCCCCTAATCCCCCGTCCAAAGGGACGTCACCCGATGATGACCTTCCTAAAGTTTAGAGAACGCTCTCAAAAGTAACTACGATACCAAATTTAACATTAACTTTAAGTTATCAACATATCAGAATATTAACTAATATACAACCAATTAAAATAAGTAGTTTCCAATATAAATTTATACGTGACCCGTACACTTAATTAAATCAAGCCGCATAGTTGAACGAAACTCCGATCCTGCCTCCATTATAAAATGAATACACCACTGAAAATAGAATGCCACCACAAGACATTTTTAGTGATGTGAACGTGTTTGAACAGCGCCGTATTTCAGTGGATAACGTTATATACGTTTTTAAAATAATATCATCGCGGAATTTATACATTTACTACGTAACGGGTACTGACATTTAGAATGAAAGAAAGAAAGAAAAATCGTTTATTCGGTACAAGTATAAAATTTACCATAAAAGAAATTAGTTTTACAAAATATAACATGCATACATAACTATTAATACGTACATATAACAAGAATTCTTTTGTACATTGTCCGAATTGGCTCCACTCAGCAAATTGATGCAGGTAACAGTTGCCACCTGAAACGCTGGTATTCCGTGGATTTTCTTCTGTAAATTTAGCGCTTTTTAATTGTCGATATTTCGAACCAGTTGCATGGCTCGTGGTCACGGCTAAACTTCGTGAAAAGCGTTATTCCCATTATATACTAAGGGATAATTATCTCCTAAGACATAACGTTTTATATAAAATTTGCATATTGTTTTTACGAAACTACGATGAAACTAAAAGTACGGTTATTATTTTGATTGGTACGTATGATAAGTAATTTTTAAGTCATATTTTCTAAAAATCTAGCTCTAAAAATACTTTATAACGAAATGATAAATCCGAAATAATAAAAGGTTATTTTCGAAAGCTAAAAGTCGACTAACAAATCACGCTATATAAATATGAGACAAAAAAATATTCTCATCTGAAATCATATACGAACTATTTAATATTTATCGTATATTGAATAAACAACTTGAACGTAATGTATGTTAATGTACTTAATACATATTTATACTTATGTTCAGAGACAAGCTGTTCTGTAACAATACAGTACATCCTAAGAGTAGTATGCGAACGTATGCCTTAAGACACAACTGGCATATGGTATAAATGGCATACATTTATAATCAAAAACTGATAATTAAATTATATCATCCGTCATAATTACTAAATTTCATTTTACATTTTCTTAACATTATTTGTTAGGTGGTAAAACGATAGTTTAACCGGGGTGGTACATCTGTCGCTATCATAATCCGCCGTAAACAAGTTCTTGTGTTTCAATTTGTGCGGTTGCCGGCTACGCTTACAAGCGAGACGTCCATCTCAATCAATAGTATCGCATCTATGCACGACATCAACCAAGACTTTAGTCTTTTTTGAGTCTTGGTGTAGATATCCATGGGCGTCAGAGTCCATTTAACATCAATTAGCTCACACGCTCGTTCAGTGCTTATCCAACATTATAAAAGAATATTTGGGATCAAAAATAACCCTCGATCCATTATACACGTGTTAAGTTAATTTGAAAACTTAGCAAAGTTAGTATTTACCTTATAGTTGTCAATTTTTCGATAAATTCAATTATAACGTGTCCATTTTGTAAAAAAACATATATAAGTTTTTTAATAATCAATCAAAACGAAGTATTATTTTTAACAGACACGTAATGTTAAAGTCTCGTAAAATATTTAACGTAACTCGTTCGTCACGTAAAATATTTGTATTTATCGACAAGTACGTTTTATTGTCTCTATAAAGTTAATCCCTATTGCGGTTTCGGACAAATCATCGCAATAAATCAGAGAGGGGTCGGACGAAGCGATATTTGGGCTATATTTACGTTGAAAATTTATTGTTAGCCATCTTGGAGCAATTTTTATATAAAATATGGTTTTATAACGTATGTAAACTACCAGTCAACTGATTTTAAAAGTTATGTTTGTACACATACGTGGCCAGAGTTCTTGTCATCATGCCGTATGGGTACGGACGTCCTTTAGATTGTTTTTTTTTTATTATGAAAGAGTAAGAAACGGGCATGCAGGCCACCTGATGTTAAGTGGTCACTGCAGCCCATGGACAACCACGTCCAATCTCAAATAGAACAGAAGTTCTATTTAAGGATTGACGCGGATGCGTTCCTACTCTCCAGGACTAAGATGGTCGTCTCCAATAATGTGTATCCGGCAACCACAGCTCTCCAACCGAAACACAATACATTAAGAACATGTCGCTCTACGGCGGATTATGAGGGTGGCGGTGGTTCCGCCCCGGGCGAGGTCCAACAGCTCTACCACCTTTGTTACCACAGTTGGAGTTGGTTTATTCTTTAATTAAAATCTCTTAGTACGTAGGTACTAAGCAGGTTCTAACATTGAAGTCGGAAAGAACAGTGCATCACCTGATGGTAAGTTTAGATACGAGCATCACATACTTAAGGGTCATGGGGTTTGGTGAAAAGGTGAGATTTTGTTATTTTTTACACGTAGCAGACGAAATTGCAGTCCATCTGAACGTTAGTGGTCACTACCGTCCATGACCATCTGTAACCAGTCCATAAATACATCCTCAGGGATGATATTTTGTCTTAAAATTTGAACAAAAAACAAAAAGAGATTTTTTATCCGGAGTTCTATGGTAATAAACATAAACAAAAATAAAAACAAAAAATTCGAATGAAGAAAATCTCCTCTTTTGTAATAAAATTAAGAGATTAAACTGGAGCCGGATATGGATACAAATCGTGGTAACAGCGTCATTAAACAATCGATGAACCGATTAACTGGTCCCGGGTTCAATCCCCGGCCTATCGTAATGGCTGCTTGTGGGAACGAGAATTAACTTTGTCATTACCCGCCCCGCGGAATCATTATTAAATTTAATAGTTGCGATTATGATCTTCAGTAGACGTCGACGGGCTTAATAACGTTAATAGAAACTTTATTGGATACAGGGAGGCTCTATGCATTAATAATAATAATCCATGAGCTTATGCTTAATAAAACACAGTATATTAACCCTTCAATTGACAATATAGAGTGTATATGATTTTACACTAACTTCATCGCGGAATTTGTAACTTTTTCTATATACCGGGTACTCGCGATTAATGACTTTTGATTTTTGATTGCCGATATTTAGAATTGATAAAAGAAATTAACTGATACTACTGAAAAGCTATTTATTTTACTAATAAACAATTTAACATTCAATCGAAAGTACAACACGTGACATTACAAAGCATGAGAGCGCGGGACAAAAAAACCACAGTGTGTACATTCCACAGACTATTAAAAAGATAATGTTAGTCTAAGGTGCCAAATTATTAAAATATCAACACTCCCTCTAAATTTGAGCCCCTTTAAAAAAAATCCAAAATTAAAAAAAACTGAAATCTGTTACTCTACAACAAATTAACAACTGCAGATGAAAATACAATATTTTACAAAGTATGTGAAAGTACATACAAACATTAATGAAATAAAAAAAAATGTTCATACACATTACTGAATTACAAATGAGACATACCTAATTTATCTCTTAAATATATAAATGTGTCTCTAGACAATGCTTTTGTAAATATATGCCAGTTGGTCTTTACTACATACATATTTTAAATCAATTATTTTTAGGTAATATTTTTCTTTTACAAAATGGTATTTTATATCTATGTGTTTACAACGCTTGTGGAAGTTAATATTTTTAATAACACTTATTGCACTTTGATTGTCCAAGTTTAAACACAGAGATTCTTGGTTAAATTCACTAATATCACACAGTAACTGCTTGATCCACATGGCTTCTTTGGTAGCTGCACAGGCAGCCATGAACTCTGCCTCAGTTGTCGAGAGAGCAACTGTCTGCTGACGTTGACTCGACCAGGTGATTGCAGCATCATTCTTGATAAACACATAGCCTGTTACAGATCTTCTGGTGTTGGGATCATTTGCATAATCAGCATCACTATACCCAATGACAGAAGGGTCTGATGTTTTATAATAACATAATCCATAGGTTTTAGTATCTTTGAGATACTTAAAGATTTTCTTCACTGCATTCCAGTGTGATTCTTTATAACAATTTAGGAATCTGCTCACCAGACTCACAGAGAACATTATATCAGGTCGACTCACTGTGTCAAGATGTATAAGTGATCCCACAACTTGGCGATATGGTATATTCTTGTCTGGTGGATCATCCTCTTTTTCCAATGTTACATGAGGATCGGCTGGAATAGTATTTGGATTAGCATTATCCGTATTGAAGTCTGTTAGGAGCTGTTCAATATATTTGCACTGATGAATAAAAATAGAGTGGTCATTTTTCTCAATCTGCATACCAACAAAGTTACTTAATTTGCATATTTTTACTTCAAAAATGGTTTGTAGCTCATTAATAAACTCTTTCAATACTGATTGACTCTTTGACAGTAACAGCCCATCGTCAACATAAATACAAAGATAACATTTTATTCCATTAATATTCCTGACATATACACATTGATCAACTTTACTTTGAATGAATCCAAACTTCTTCAAGACAGTATCAAATTTTGAGTTCCAGCATCTGGGTGTTTGTTTTAGGCCATACAATGACTTCTTTAATTTACATACAACATTCTCCTCACACAGTAAGCCTTCTGGAGGGAGCATATAAATATCCTCTTCTAAATCACCATATAAAAAGGCTGTTTTAATGTCGAGTTGTATTACATCAAGGTTATATTGTGCAGCAATAGATAGTAATATGCGTATAGAGTCATACCTTACTGTTGGTGAGAATGTCTCCTGGTAATCAATGCCTTTCGTTTGTGCAAAGCCCTTTGCACATAGACGAGATTTGTAGTGTGGACCTGTTGACTCTTCTTTAATTTTGAATACCCACTTGCTTCCAATTGTCTTCACTTCTGGGGGCTTCTTGACCAACGTCCATGTTCCATTTGTATCATGAGATTTCAACTCTTCAGCAATGGAACTTTTCCAATTTTCAGCATCAGGAGATTCTAGGGCTTCCTTGTAAGTCTGAGGAATGTCATTTAGTTGAAAATCTTCTCCACAGCATAGATATGTATTTTGTGTCTGTTTCACATTAATTTTCTTGGGTCTTAATGTTATATGACTGAGTTCAGGTGATGAGATTGATTTTTCCGGTACATAATCACTATCAGAGCTTTGCTTTTCTTCTTCATTTATTGTGTCAGAAAAATAGTCATCTGAGTCACATTGGTTTTGTGGTGTAATTGTTTTTGTCTCGGACAATTCCACTGGTACATAATTTTTCTGAACTGTTGACTCAAGGAATACTGCATCCCTGCTTTTAACAACTGTTTTAGTATTATGGTATGATAAACCTGTATCCCTTGGTGTTCTCACAGTACCCAATAAACAGGAGTTTCTGCGCTCTCAATATCGGACATGCATGCATAGCTATCAGGTGTATCTAGTCGGTACATGTTATTAATTAAACTTGCTGTAGCTACAACCTCACTCGTATTATTAAGTATGACACAGCCTCTACTATTAAAGTTTACTTTGCCGTCACTGTTTATTATTTGACTAACAGATATTAGGTTAGTTGCAAGCTCAGGTACATATAGAACATTTTTAAGTAATATATTGTTTTCCTGACCTTTTCCATTATATGCACACAGAGCTATTTCTCCAGATTTTTGCACAATTAGCGTTTTGTCATTTGCAACTTTAATATTTTTAATTAGCGGTACTGTAGCTTTCTGAAGTAGTTGACAATGTTTAGTCATATGGGCCAAGGCTCTTGAGTCAATATACCAGGCTTCATTATTGTTGAAAGTTGCAACAAACACTGCCGAATAACTTGAAGAAGTATCTTTGTTTGTAGGATTCTTTTCTTTCCTTTTTGACCTGCACTCAGGGCTCTTATGTCCATACTTATTGCATGTGTAGCAGCGAGGACCTTTGGACTGTTTCTGAGGTACTTTTTTATGAAATCTGTGATTAATTGCAAAAGCTGTAGAATCAGTATCATTCAATCTGACATCTTGAAGAATTTTTGACTTAACGTAGTCAGCTGATATTTTCATACCCGAGCTTTCTATTGCAATTATCATAGGTTTATAACTTTCAGGGAGACCGGAGAGTAGCAGAGTACCCAGCCACTCATCATCTACTTTAAATACTATATTACAAAGTTTATGCGCTGTTGTCATCCTTTTGCTAACATATTCTTCAATGTTCTGGCAATCTAATAGCCTTGTGTTACACAGGTCACGCAGCAAACCAACTGGGCGTGTTAGCCCGGAGTCGTCGAAAGCCTTCGCTAAATTGTCCCATACTTCCTTTGCAGTCGATGCATCTTGAATATGCACGAAATTAATGGGATCAACCAGTAGTATGAGCTTTGATCTTGCTTTGATGTCGTCTTTTGATTCCGGTGTGGTTGTGCGGTCACATTCGATACAGTTCCATAATCCTTCGTGTTGTAGATACGCTTTAACAGCAAACCGCCAGGTAGCATAATTTTCTCGACCGTTTAATTTTTCAATTAATGTCATATTATTGCTGTTTGCCATTATTCACGAGAATTTTTGGACAGTTAACCGGTGTCCGGAAGAACGTTTTGTTGAGGTTATGTTTTATCTTGTAAACTGCTTTAGCACTGATTCTTTCAATTTCTATTTGTTCAGGGCTTACTGGGCCCGTAACCTGATAAAAGAAATTAACTGATACTACTGAAAAGCTATTTATTTTACTAATAAACAATTTAACATTCAAACGAAAATACAACACGTGACATTACAAAGCGTGAGAGCGCGGGAAAAAAAAACCACAGTCTGTACATTCCACAGACTATTAAAAAGATAATGTTAGTCTAAGGTGCCAAATTATTAAAATATCAACAAGAATTAATTGTAGAACTCGTGGCCATGTTTAGCCGTGACCACGAACTATGCAAATAATTCGAAATATCGACAATCAAAAATCATTAATCGTGAGTACCCGGTACATAGGCTAAACTTTGAAGTTAGGCGACCATCTTAGTCCTCAGGAGTAGCAACGTAACTACGTTCGAATTCAAATAGGATTTCAGTCGTGTTTGTGGTTTTACGTCTATGGGCTGCGACTACTTGCATCAGGTGGTTTGAATGCTCGTTTACTACTCTTCTCACAAAATAAGTCACGACCACAGTTATTTATGACTATATCATCACAATACTATTCGTAACTCAAACGAAGGAAGACGATTCATCTAGATATAAATTAGTGTACAAACAAAGATAAACATTGACTAATGGTTGTTCTCTGAAGGTGTCTGTTCGAGTGACACTTGCGACGGCGCTACGGATCTGGCCACTCTGTTAAGATGAACTAGATGGGTCATCGTAGTATTAAATATATGTATTTTGGTACAATATTTATTTTTATTATTCTTTATGTGAGAAGAGTAACAAACGAGCGTACAAACCACCTGATGTTAAATAGTCGCAGCCCGTAGACATCCACGTTCAACAACAAACACAACTGAAATCCTATCTGAGTTCGGACGTAGATACGTTGCTACTCCTGAGGTCTAAGA
The DNA here is from genome assembly GCA_018251015.1 of Phocides pigmalion okeechobee. Classification (NCBI taxonomy): domain Eukaryota; kingdom Metazoa; phylum Arthropoda; class Insecta; order Lepidoptera; family Hesperiidae; genus Phocides; species Phocides pigmalion. The sequence continues at coordinate 17,297 of DWON01001362.1, forward strand.
CGATCGCCTTGCTTCAAAGTGTGTAAGTAAATAATCAAAGATTAACCTATAAAAAATAAGTGGAATGCAAATGAGTCCGATACGCTGACCTCTTCTCGCATTTAGCTTCGAGGGCCGGAGTGGCGGCGGATGCTGCAGAACTCAAGCGGCGCAAATATGTTCTACTTAGCACTGATTACCTGTTTGCTCCACTAAAAACCTTTGGTCCGTGGAGTTCGAATGCCAAAAAAAACAAACAAATAGTCACACATTTGATTACCTCTGCAAATGAAAAAAGGGCTGATTTAATTCTCGTGCGCAAAGAATTGCGATCACTGTTCTTCACATAAATACGGCCAACGTGCTTGGCACCAAGGCGCGTTGCACGACTTGTATTACAATTACTTCTAAGGTACTCAATGTTATATTTATCTTACTTAATAATGTAAATAAATTTATTTTTTTATTCAGGCAAATTATGTTACTTAATTATTTGCCAGTAACCAAACACTAACCTATTGCTTATTGCGGATTAACTTAAAAAGCCTAATCAAGGGATTATCTAGAAATAATCCGGGCTAAGCTATGCCTCTTTCAGTAACGTTAATCCGTGTGCAAGGTGAGCGTATCCGGGGGTGCCGTAAATTAGTTGCCCGGGACAGGCGCGTCCGTTCTGCAGTTGTTGTCTCCTTGGCATTACTCCACCGAAATGGAACGACAGTTGCGAGGCTTGACTAGAATTATTATCAACGTCATATCATTGGTAACGAGTGGGTGGAATAAGTAAAAGGTAAAGTAAAACAAATGTGCGATGTAAATAAATAAAAAGTACAAATTTGTGCAAATTTAGGAAGTTAACTATTAGGAACGCCCCTCTCCAACCGAATCACAAGTAATGCTTTGCGGCGGTTTATGAGGGCGGCGGGGGACCTCCCCGGTTGAACTATAGTTCTCCCACCTGTAAAATTAAAAAAGGAATATTCCTAGACTGCAGCGGCTACTTAACATACGAAAGACTAGACTCGTTTGCTAATCTTCAGATAAAAAAGTTAATCCATATACATATATACATATACATATTTGGTACAGTTAGCATAAAAAGGATTCTGGCCTGCACTGGCTACATAACATCAGAAGGACTAGACGCTCGGTTGCTACTCTTCACATAAAACAGTTAATCCATACATATATTTGGTACAGTCTGCACAAAAAGGATTCCGCTAACATTGTTCATCCGCGTGTGGCAATAAAAGTTTTTATTGTAAACAATTAAAAGTTTAACGCGTGTTTTGGAGACAAAGCGGTGTAATAATTTACACGAGACCGCCTAACTGGTAGCGTTTTGATGTTGTTATCTTTCAAATGTTGTGTATTAAATAAATATTTCGACATACGACCTAGATAAGACTTCTTGTTTAAGGTTATATTACCACATGTCCACGGACTGCAGCGTTTATTTAGCAGATGGCCTGTCACTTGCTAATCTTATCATAAAATAAAATAAGTAAATATAAATGTATCACATAAATAAATACCAAAGATAACAACTCAAGGAAACAAGGCCTGCCGATTAGAAACTGTACTAAAGGAAAGCCTACAAGGACTATACACTTATCACCTGAGACGCCAAAATCTTAATTTTAATAAATAAATATAAATGAATAAAAGAGCCTGGGAATGAGTCAACCACACCGGGCTATTTCTATGTTCCGTGCAATAGTTTTATTATTCGAAATAGTGTTTAGATGGCCGTAAAGGGGTTCTGATTATACTGCGTAATATGTGTTTTATTATGATAAACTTACTAATAGATATAAAGTGCCCAGAGTTTACTTCCCACGGCTTATTTCCCCGGTCACGTTTGCCAACAAGCAACAGGCGCTTAAAGCAGATAAACTGGTTTTATGTCGCAACTTACACATTAATTAAATGTATGTAAATACCTTATAATGAAATAAAATGTGTTAGTTTTTCAACAACTATCAATAAAATCAATACACATTCCGCGAAACTAACTGTAAATATCTTATAATGAGCTTTTTTTTTCAAATTCAAATTCAAATTGTTTATTTGTCATTCGATACAGATACAAACAAGATACACGTAATACAAGCAGTTCTATCTCATCTGGTCATGTTATGATATACAAATATTATTATAATTAATTGCACAAAATGTATAACGTCAATAGATTACAAAATTAAGAATTTTTTTTATTTCAATTTAGGTATCAGTAGGCTATCAGCAAGCTATAAAAAACATTAGACAAAGCGCCAAGCTAACTCTTCGTCCATAATTACACGAAGTACAAAACACATATGACTTGTTAGCCTGTTTCAAATTGACATACTCTGACCGGTCTTTACTTGGGCGCTGTAAATTCAAGCTAGCAAGTGGTCTCGGTCAGTTAGCTCCGACTCAATTTGAGGCCCCTGAGCGAGGTGAGCTGCAATGCCAATTTCATTAACTTTGAAGCCATCTTGCTCAGACTTAGGTATGTTTGCTTTCAAGCTACTGTATCTTCGAATATTATGTTATCGTACACACACAAACACAAACACATACACATGTACATGTACAGGTTCTACTTATCAATGTTTTTATAAAAGAGTGATTTTTATTTTTTTAACTATGATTTATCTATTTTTTTCATATTATGCCATTGACATCGGTACTAGATGCGCGTGCAAAGTTTCTAATTTCTGGAATAGTGATCAGACTTCTGGAATTTGGTGAAAATTATGCTCAAAGAATGTAAGTCCATAAAAGTTTTGACCTATTAAGAAAATTCAAAAAGTTTTTGCATAAGTTACCAATGTTTCTTCAAATTCTTTTTTTTTTCATTTGGATGACAAATTTTCAATATTTTCGAAATTTCTTTTGGGAGCACATCGAGCTCCCTCATGCCCACACTAATTAGTCTTGTATATATGTATATAATATATGTTAGACCGAGAATTAGGTAATCTGAAATCTGCTGCGTCAGAGATGTATGTTTACCACTGCAATACGTGTTTTATTCAATATTTTCGAAAGTTCTTTGGGTACACAGCGTGCCCTCTCGTGTCCTCGCAAAAAAACCTGTTTAACGGAAAATTGAACCCGAAACCCGCTGCATCGAACGCGTACATTTACCGCTGCATTACATTTTTTTATATACATATATGAGAAGAGTAGCAAATAAATACCTACGTACAACCACAAACACGACCGAAATCCTATCTGCGCTCTAACGTAGGTGCGTTGCTACTCCTGAGGACTAAGATGGTCGCCTCGCTTCAAAGTGTAGCTGGCAACCGCATCTCTCCAGCCGAAACACAAGTAATGTTTTACGGCGGATTATGAGGGCGACGGTGGTACCTCCTCGGTCGAACTATAGTTTTCCCACCTTTTAAACGCGTTTTATCAAGGCATCAAAACATTTGATTTCAAAACAACAAACCATTAACACCACAGCTACGCGTAAGTCTATGTGGTCTCGGGATTGCTACGACAACCCCTGATACCCAACACTGGCTTTAATTCCGCGCTTTAATTAAGCGCAATGCACGCCATTCCCCGTTAATTCTCTGCCAATGCCAATTTATAATGTCATTCGAGCCGAGTTTTTGGGAGTGATAATAACAAGAGATTATTGCTTAGTCTGATTAATCTTTTTGTAACCCGCCCAATTTGAATTCAGTTGACTAGTTTTTGATTGGATGCGATTTCGAAAATACAGACAAACTGAGAGATTGACAGATAAACAGACAGACAGACCGACAAACAGATAGACGGATAGATAAGAATTAAAAAAAATATTTTGGCAAATTAGATTTGTTAACAGTCTCTCAAAATATTTTTATACACGTAGATGCGATGTACAGACTATCATTTCATTTTTATTATATATGGGTATATATATATATATACAACTATACCAGATATATAAAAGAAAGGTGTCCGATCGACCTAGGGATCAACACCCGACCAAAACCGCTGAAACTAGAATCTTGTTTTGTAATATGTCCCTTATATAGCTTAAAAATACTAAAAAAGAACTTTGGAAAATCCACCCCGCACCCAAATTCAAAGTTAGGGGTGAAATGATTGTATCAAATTTGTATTTGTATATAATTATCTAAAATATTAGATTTACTCTCTTAGTTATCAGAAAATATTTATAGTTATTTTAGTTAATAGAAATAAAATTGAGGTTGCTTAAATATTAAATAGGGGGGATAAAATAGAAAACAAAAGTTTGTAAGATAAATCTTATTACATGAGTAAATTAATAGGTAACATGTGTAATTAATATTTTACATGTCTAATGTTACATGTTAATAGTGTTATAGAAAAGACAAAAAACGTATTAAAAAGAAGTTTATAAAAAAAAAAACAGCACTAAACTTAAAAATTGGTTTGTGAATGTAGATCTTAAATCACAAATTGACTTTCAAAATATTTATCTACAAACTTGCGAGCTGCTTAAATGATAATTTCAAATTTAGCGCGCTAAAACATTACACAGTGATATCATTTAGCCACAAGCCAAACATGCCGGAACAAGCTGGAGCGAGCACTTGTCAAGCGTTTAGACGGCACTGTTTATAATAACTGTTGTTCAAACTTCGACAGACATTCTGTGATCGAGGTGCACGAACGTAAATTTAGCGTTCTGCAGCACGAAGCTAACTCGCGCGTAAAGCTTTAGCGTGTTTTAGATAAGTCTGCAGTTCAACAAGGGAGGTACCATCTTCCCTCATGATCCACAGTAAAAAACGCTAGTTTCAGTCATTGCGAATGCGGGTTACAAGCGAGGCGAACAAATTTGTCCTCAGGAGTAGCAAAGCATCTATGTACGACGTCAAGTACAGCTTAGTCCTATTTGAGGTTCTACGTGCATATCTATAAACTGCAGCGTGCCTCTCCAACCGAAGCAGAAGAATTGCTTTACGGTGAATTATGAAGACGGTGGTACCCCCCCCCCTCAATTTTCTACGGTTCTACTACTTGTTACTGCGTAAATAAATACAAAAAAGCTAGTTGGATGTTGTAACTGGTTTTAAAATGCCACATAGCCAGACCAGAAACTTACCACGAAACTGTCATTTATTTTTGGTCAAATATAAACAAAAGAACGTTCTATTATACCGTAGGATCCCGTCTCTCTTGATGAATAATTGAATTAATCAATTCCATCGCTCTACAAACTGCATTCTGCAGTTGACACGTTCTCCGGTTCTCGCTTGCGCCATCCATCCGTCTTTGTCTCGAGATACCTGTGACCTCCAATTATCAATGTAATTGGCTATTCAAAGTTGGTGCGATGGAGCGAGCACGGCATCGTTAATTAATAGAATCAACCGAACATTGAAATTTTCGCTTCAATCTACAAGCTACCTAAACAGAATTTTAGCAGAAAGCCATTGCTTTTAACACACTGTAAACTGGTTACGAACAGTTTGGTGGCTAGAATTTTATTGGCGACCGAAATTAGCGTATTGAATTTAATTTCAATGAAGCCTTCATTAAGAGCAGTGAATTCATGAAATAATTCCCAATTTAACCGAAATACCTTTTTATTCAAGTCGATTTCGGTTTGCAATATCAGAAATTATATTGCGCATTTTGCTGTCATTAAGAATTAGTTTGACCCTTTGATAAATTTAAGAGCATTATTTATGCTCATTTTCTTTTTAAAAGTGATTATTTTTTATTGAGATTCTTCTATACAATATTGCAGATTTTAGTTATTATGAGTCACAGGATAGTCAGGAACATCTGATATGTGTTTACATCCCAGAATGTTGGCAAAGACCGATAATCATGATTTGGGAGATCATTGGCTCGAAATGATTTGAAACGTGATAGACAATACAAATTTCATGCGAGACGAGCGCGGCAGCGTATTAAAATGTATAAATTTAAATGTATTTCGTCAAAATGAACAGAAAAATCAATTAATTTGATCAATCTCTCATAAATTTAGAAATATCTCTAACAATCTGAGATTTCTGGATTTTGCGAACGATAATAATAAATATACGATTGAACTACAGGTCTACTGCTTCCCAAATTAAAATTACGTGTGTCCTTAAATAGCTCCCCTTCCTTTCTTCCTATAGACAATTTAGAAAAGTTACTATAACTGTATAGTTCGTCCGGCGAAGTACCGCCCTCATAATTCGCCCTGAAGTTACTATTGTCTTGTATATAGAAAAGATCCGATTGCCGGCTACACTTAGAAGCAAGTTGACTGTTTCAGAAGTAGCAACGTATTTTCTACGAACTCTGATAGGACTGTAGTCCTCTTTGAGGTTGAATCTTTATGACTGCACCGACTACTTAACATCAGCTAGCCTGTATGCTCATTTACTACTCAAGTCAAATAAAAAAGCCGATTAAAATAATAAATTCAAGCTGTAGAGCCGTCTTTATCTTCTCCCTCATCAATGAACACAACAAACAATCAATAACATCTCTGGAAGAAGCTAGAACACGTCCATATTTTTTAAGGGCTGATAAATAAACGAGGAATATTCCAGTTTAATTTCACTTATAAGCCTAATCTTGCATGAAGTTCATCAATAATCTCTTGGCCCTCATAAATTTACGTTAGCACTGGTATGTAATACAAACAATATGTTGCTGTGATTGATCGGGGGCGGGCGGAAGCGAGCAGATGGAATGGACTATCGAATCAGGTGGTTTGAGCAGATCCATCAACAGGAAAACTCGGGTTATTGATATGGGCCTTGTTTATGCGAGTCCTGGAGTCTTTCGTAATGCTAACTTCTAACAGGATAGTACATTAACAACATTTTCAGAACAGAAACAGATGTAATAAAGTAATTCGAAAGTTACATCAAACATTTTTCTATATCTTTTATTGATAAAAAATATTTTTTGAAAAATCATGATTTTGCTTTCATCACAATATTCTTAAGATAGCCCGTTTGCCTTTTCGTACGTTAATTCATACCAAAAACTGGATGCCTGACAAAGCATTCACGGTTCTAGATCATAAAAACCTCTAATCCAAACTAAGCTAGAAGCTTATCATAATTTTCCGTTCTGACCGGCGGCACTGCATCTCCGTCCACCATTATTACCAACTTCGCTGCGAAATTATCTCAATTTAGCCGGTCATTAGCGGAGTCGCGCGGGAGAGATATCCGGCTGGCCGAGTATAAATCTGAATTTAATGACCGTCCGCCAACGGTTCTAATATTTCCGAACAATGTTTCGGAACACGTATACGTGTGTCCCCGGGGCAGGCCACTTGCTCTTCGCGCTTTTGAAGGCTGTTTTTGGTCGTGATATCAAATGCAGTGTTTTGGAATATCGTTTTTGTTCCAGATAAAGTTTTATGGTAATTAGTTTATTTTAAGTAAATGAGCAATGTTTATGCCGTGATGATGTTCATGCAGTTTTACACAGCTGTATTAGCCGTTATGCGGTTTGGCATACTCTCTACCAGGCTTCGGAGGCGAAGCTGTGGAACATTCTGCCATTCCTCTATCAGAGCTAATTTCATTTCACGTAACGTGATTGGTGGGGGATTCCGCTGACGTACGCGTCGTCCCAGTTCGTCCCATACATGCTCAATAGGGTTTAAGTCGG
>DWON01001363.1:0-24873 GCA_018251015.1 Phocides pigmalion okeechobee
AACAATTTAGAAGTAGTCACTTGAAATAATAATTCTATCAAGAATTTAATAATTTAACTAATAGTATAGATGTAAGAAGATAGAAAAGTTTAATTAACCTTAAATATTAACCTGCTGTATTGGAACACAGAGGCCCAACCCAATTTCCATCAATACATTTAATCTTGCATATTAAACGCTCATTTAAAGGTCCAATTAATCCAGGAAACTTGACCTACAATGTAAATATGAATTCAAAACTAGACAATTTAAAGCAAATGTATCTAAATATAACAATGAACATTTTCAAACTTATAATAAAGCCTAAACTGAAATATCTACGAGGATCTGTGCCCCAACATGGAACCTAGAATACTGGCCACATTCCAGTATTGAATAACAATTACATTTATTTGCTCAACATGGATATGCCCCCTCATAATCAGCAGAGTCCATTGAATATGGGACTATTTTTTTATCATCACTATGCAGTATTATTAAACATTGCATTTGTTATATTTCAGAAAATAAACTGTTATAATTACCTCAGATATTTTAGAGAAATCAGATCTAAATCTTGTTACATCAAGGTTGTCATCAAGGCTGGTCACATCTGGTAAAGAGCATTTAAATTCATCTGCAAATAGAAAGATTACATATAAAAGTACTCCTAGGTTTATAGTGATATATTACAAATTGTGAGATAGCTAACATAAAAGAGTGTTGGAGTGGTGCCTAATTTATAATATTTTCAATATTTCTTAGAACATGTTTAGGAGTTACTACTTATTGTCAGTACATTACAAACACAAGAATTGTTATATAAACTAACGAATAACTAACTTTTATAACTTAGTTCAAAAGCATGATAAAATAAAGAACAACCACTAATATTGATATCTCATCTACTTTTTTATTATATCCATAGTGTAAGTACACTGGCACACTGAATAGTTTCACATTCTGTTCTTATTTTAAATTTAGATTTGTTAATATTGTAGTTTCAAAAAACAATAAGGTGATCGCCTTTGCAAATGTGTTATTAGAAACAATGCGCTTACTATACGATAAAATTTACGAGTCAGTCTAACTGCTTTAAGATATTAGAAAAAAATATTCTATACACTTACCCGGTGGAAGTGTTTTATTCTCTTCGTCACCAAACACTGTCGACGTGTAAAGAATAAAGATTAAATTAACGATTAGCATCATTTTATATTATGTTTGTCACTATTACCACGCCTAGCTATTATTATAGTGATCTGTGCACTACACTGTTCACTTCCCACAATTAACCACTCTAAATAATGTTTGGGCCTTCATGCCTTATATTTTGGGCTGTGGTTCTGGCGTAGTAATTTTAACATTTACTATGTAGTAGGTATTCATCTATCCATACCATTCCATAATAACCACATGAGGTATATTGTCACAGATACAATAAACTTATAGTACCTATACTTATGGTTATGTACTAAGACTAAGTATGGTGGTATAATACTGGTTTAAGACCACTGATACTTGGTGTTAGGATTGCGTGTGACATTATGCCACATTTTGTACGTATTTATATATGTGCTAATAATAGATTTCCTGAACTGTCTGCCCTTAAGACAAATAAGTTTGTCATAGAAAAACACAAGCTGCTCCTCAACAATAATATTTCTTGAGTTATCTTATAGATACACGGAACATTCAATAATTGGGCAACACTGTTTAGATGTCAATTGAAATATTGGCGCGGGAAGAAGCGACTTTTTGATTATACACCTTAATTTAGGCGTTATATCCGTAGTTAAATTACTGCATATCTAGTGAGAATACTCGATATAATGTATAATATCGCTCTGTTGCATAATCTTAAGATCTATGTCAGTAATATTAGGTTAAGTCGTGGTATTAGGGTTACCAAAATTTTCTACAGTGGCCTTGGACAGTCACTCATCCAGTTTCATGCTTACAGGGATTATTAAAGCGTATAATAATGATTAATGAGGGTCGACACTATGATAATATTATTTTTTATTTAAATTCATTGATAATTATTATGTAAGCCTAACATCGATAACAAAATTGTTTACGTTATGGCTTATCGTTTTTTATACTCGTATATATTATTCTATAGAAAGAACAATATTGAAGCAAAAGCAATATCATAAAAAAATGTTATTTCCTTTACATTTATGTGGTCTAACAAAAAACCATAGCGATGCTTCGTAAAACATCTCATTGACTAGCACAATGGCTTTGCTACTTGTGACAAATATGTGTGAAACTTGTGATATGCAAGTGACTACCAATATAATCTCATGTCACTCCGATAAAATTCGACCTACCGCACATGATCGATGATGTACATAATATATCATTATCCACCTTGAATTACTGATAGTTAAATATGAGTTATACAAGTGTTACTTAGGACAAAAAGAAGAATAAGAAAGGAACGTTTAGTTAAATCGTTTTATTTCGTAACATGGAAGAAAAATACATATCATTATTTGCTTTTCCATGAAGCATGACATTTATTTAAGCAGAAATTTGCTGCAAGTATAGTAAGTATAAAGCTTTACAGCTAAGACACTTAGGTACATTATAAAATAAAATCCCAATAGTTCGATTCAGAGGTGTGCGTTTTAAATCTCCGAACTGGTGAGAGCAAAATCTCAATAGTCATGTCAACATTGCTGAATTACAGAACTACTGGGAATAAGTTAATTAAATCTAGACTTACTCTACTAGAGAGATAAAAAGATATAAATATATTAGTAAGCAAGGCCATGAAATTTTTATTTATCTACAATAATACTTATTATAAAATTGTAATACGACCATGAACAAATAACGCTCGATAATATAACCAATATCTTAAAACCGGTTTTACAAAAATATATAAATGCCGAAATATGCCAACACCCATTTTATTAATATTTTTTTTAGCACCGAAAGTATAATAGTGAATTCTGTAAACAGAACTACAAATAAAATATTCTGTATATAAAAAACAGTCCATTTGTAAATTGAAGATATAAAAAACCCGTAAGAGCTGTAGCTCCCAAAAGCATTTATATTAAATAATATGGCATACGATTTCTTCGTGCAAATTCTTATCAGTCATATTAAAATATATGATAAATAATAATTATTAATTATAACAAAGTTTTATAAAAATATTCCTGGTGTATAAGATTAAAAAATATAAATATAGATAAACAATAATTTGCAAGTGACATTATTGTTCACCTGAGTAATTAATTCAGGAATAAATTTCGTTCATATTCAGTTAAACCGAGGTTAACAGAAATAAAAGCATATTAGAATTATTTGCACGACTAAACAAAGTTGTTTACATTTTTATAGGTATTTGAGGTTGGATGCGGTTGATGGATTCATACTAATGGGACTGCTACTTTAGGAAATTTCGAGATCATTTCATTATCAGCATATAGATCTAGAGATTATCCCCCTTTTGGGCGCGGGTCTCCTCTCGGAATTACAATACACTTTTGAGAACTCTTTCTCGCGATCTTTTTCACTTATGAATTACAATATACTTTTGAGAACTCTTTCTCGCGATCTTTTGTTCACTGTTAAAGATAAGCTCATAATTTCGAAAAATCAGAAGTACATGCTAGGGATTTGAACCATAAATACCCTCGTTATACAATTTATAAGCATTTACATGCTCCTTCATTCTACTGTATTTATTTTTCTTGAAATATCTTTAGAAAGGATTGGCAACAATGTACTTGCAACGTATTTGGAATAGTGCCAGCTAGAAGCGTTATAAGTTTGTCAAAATAGACCAAATCTGGGAAGTTCTTATTACAATTAGAAAATTTTGCGGATTTCCATTCAAACAACTCCATATTTAGGCCATATTGTAGGTACATGCAGGTTAGAAAGTAATTATTTGGCAGCTTGAAAAATATAATACTAATAATGACTACTAGTACCAACAGTAATTAGCAATTTAAACTATTTGTGCCGCTCCGACGCGTTACAGATATATTGAGGCTCTGTAATAATATATAAAATGTATATATTATACAACTATCACGTTTTTGGTATAAGTATGTATATTTTATTAAAATAAAAAACCAATTAGTATCAGTATCGTGCTAGCCATATATTTATGAAAATTATTTGTTTTAACGTTGCTCTGAACAAAAATAATGACTACCAAACACCAAAGGATTAAAAACATCACTATCGTAGTCTCTATCAAAATGTCCATGAATATAAGGCCAAGACAAGAATCTTAAAATAATAAAATACAAATGCAAGCGAAAGAATAACTTACCTTAAAATTACAGAAAGTATTATATTATTACTATAAGGATTCTTAAAACAACTAATTTAGGAGAATATTTATAATTAACCAAACCGGTTTTTTTTTTCACCAAAATCGGTTTAATACTAAAATATTATCACCAAAATGAAATGTTACATATTAAATATGTTTTAAAAGGAATCTTTACGAACAAGTTCGATATACGGATGATAGTCTTATTATTATTGAACTTTAAACGTAATAAAAGCTATCAAGGGCGGGTCGAATCTAGGGTTACCAACTTTTTGTATGAGAAATGAAGTAGATATATTTAATTCGGGGGTTAAAAGTGTTTCAGAAAATTAAACAGTATAAAAACATTTATACTGTTTAATTTTCTTTCACAAATGCCGAACATTTACTGTTTTATTTTAAGTTTAAGATTATATGTTTATTTTTTATAAAGGTTTTATGGCTCCACGTAAAAAGTGACAGTGATGAGAGTATTTTGATTTTTTTATGAAAACGTATAAATTATTAAACAGCGAAATAAAGTATAATTCTGCGTTTAACCGTATGGTTGACAACCCTATTACGATCACGCACATGAGAAAGTTACGTAGCAAGAATAAATGTTAAATGCTTAAATTCTAAGAAATCAATACAAGTAATTAGAACAAAATATGTATTACACGGTTACATATTCACGGTACTGTATATCTCAAGAGTATTGAAAACCATAGAAATCTGAATAATAAGGAAACAAGTAACAAAGGCGTGTGATATTGTTTTGTCATCGCACTTCATGTCTAACAGTAGTTATTTTGTAAGAGCGATTTATTATTCCGAAAGCTGAATCCTCGGTAAGATTTATGAATTGTAAGTTTTTATTTTGGCAGTGTCAGCGGCGTCGTACTTTCGTGTATAAAGATGAAATAAATGTTTGTTTAAAATAATTTTACAGTCAACAGAGTCCATAAAGATATGCCACTCCGAATATAGTTTTAAATTCTAAACATAGACATTACTTTTCTGCTATTTTACTTAATAACACTACTAGACATAAATGCAACGACTATTTATTAGTTGAAAGGAAAAGAATCGAAGCATATTTACTTTGCTATAAACATTGGGTAAGCATATAATGTTTTGTTTCGTTTAACATTGAAACATTATAAACATATTGTGTTGAAACACGAGTAAGAATAAAATATAATGTTTTTTACCATTACTTTTAACCATTTATCTACTAAACCTTCAAAAGAATCTAGTCCAGTGATAGTTTATATGGATCGTAACTTGTACGTGTAATTAGAAAATACTGAGAAAGAACTACACTGGTCAACGTTACTATAATACATTTTATATCAGTTTATAACATACAGCGTTAAAATACCAATATATCAAATGCTATAATTTATTATAGTACTATGAACAAAATTAATAGTAATTAATAAAAATTCTTATTATAATTCAAGGCGCAAAACTTTTCGTAAAGGCACTGGTAAGTCTAATAATACTCAAGTATTCATTAACCAGTAATTAATCTATCGATACAGATATAAAATCTGAATTAAAAAACATATATCAAAGAGCAATGAATTAAAAGCAATTTTACGTATATTATATTATTTTAATCTAGTTAGAAATAACGTAGTACCTAGCAGAGTAAATAGGTATACGTTGAGGTCTCCGTAGCTCGTAATCAGAATATCATTACGATATCACCCGTGGGGAGTAGTATGTGGGAGCTCGAAACTTTCTGACGTAGCAATCACGGGAAAGACGCGCGTTGTCCCACGCCGACATAGAAACAAGGAAACTGTGAAGCCACCTGAGATATGCACCATTGGAACGTCGTGCTAAAGAACACAAGTTGCTTTCATTACGAGATCCTATGTTTTCTACAAGCACAGAAGAAAGCCTCCACAGGGTTTTTAAAGGATGGTTCCACAGACCAGGATTATCAATATCGCTCCCGCGATTTGAAAAAGTGGGCATTAAATCTAAGAAACGTCGATTTAAAACTTTGACTTGAATTTATTTGAAACTTTTAAAGCACATTCATTTTGTTCTTAAAAATATAGAGAAGAAATATTTCAAAATGTACGAAGCACCAAATTTGACTTTCTTAAATGAATTTCTATTCAGTTATTGGCATTTAGAGATCAGTCATAAAGGATACAATATTTTATTACGAACTATTCACTATTATGAATACCTATTTTAATTATGAATTACAATGTTTCATATATAGTTATATAAACACTTTGCCCAAAACTTTTCGTAAAACCACTTCAAGTAGTTATCATTATCAGATATTAGGGCAACTACAATGAATAAATATATCGCATATGAATACTCCAGGACTGGAATGCCTTATGCAGGTGGTACATATTCTTGCCTTATCAAACTCGACTAACAGAAAATAACACACTAGAATTATTAAAGTGCCATGTCATCACGCTGGTAATGGTTGCGGCGAATTATCACCCTATATTATATAAGACCCCTAAGACTCTTTAACGCAGAGATAAACCAGCTTGGAGTTTGATCGGAAACCATATTCTGAATAAATTGTTTGCCATTGTCATACCAGACGTAATCAATAGTTTCCTCTTAACGATAGTTACAACTACAATGTTATTCAAGGCGCCACGCCTTTCATTCAAGTAGAATGATATTTGACTTTATTGCAATGCCGCCGACTGGCGCCATATCGTTTTCAACGAATCGAAATTGCGTCTCTTCAGTACTATTAAAAATCTGCAAGGACAGTTGCGGTTTGATACATATATTTCTTAATTAGTAAAATTCACTTAATGTGAAGCACAAGAATTGAAGTGATTTTTACCGATAGTACATATAAAGTTCCAAAGAAATTACGCATCAATACTCAAGAATAACGTAAAATTAAGGCATTTCTTACATATTGCTTTACAGATAATATTACTTAGTGTTTACAGTAAATATTACAGAATTTACATATAGAATGTAGCAAGCAATTTTTGTAGAAAAGTTATGCTTATAAAGTAATATCTTCATTGTCATAAAAGTCATTCAAGATACTCTGATAACATTGAACCGTTTATTAATGTACAATTTAATATTAAATGACAATAAAGCATAATTTATGCACATTCAGAGGGCCTATAAGTTAATATTATTGAAAAATACTTGTATATTGATGGTGTTTCGTGAGTATTGGTATTGGAGAGTCAGTTATTCGAATGAATGCTTATTTCAGACAAATATGTGGAGTTTATTGTCTCTAGGGAAATGTTTTTACTATTATCTGTAGGAAACTCTTCAGAAACTTACAGTATTATCATCGCACTACCGTCCAAATTGGCCGAGGCAATGTTGTAAGCATTCTACTGAATACAAGCACCCTAAAGCGCTCGAATAACCAACGCTACATAATTTATATTTATATAAACACTTCAATAACAAGTAATATTGGTAATTTTTTTATTATAAATATGTGCATAGCATGTATGAAAATAGCTATAAGCATATTGTAACTCTAATCAGTCTTATATTTAGGCACCTCAAATTCACATAAATGTTTAAGGCAAGAAAATTTGAGGTATAGTTGTACGAGTGATACAACGGTTTGAAAACCACAGTACGTAAAAAAATGATTGTATTTTTTTTAATAAAGCTAGAATGTTTTTCTACAATTCTTCTGTTTCAAAAAAAAAAATCTATGAAAACATTTCGACTGTGATTTGAATAATATAAAAAAACGTCGTAAAAATCATTTCTAATGTATGCGGAAAAAAGTTTATTTTTAATGCAACGATCATTCGAAATTTTTAAGAGTAGCTCAAGGGCCATTAAATATGTAAAGGAAAATAATAACTATGAAATTAATGTAACATATACACACGTAAACATTTTTGGAAAGTATTGAAATTTTCTAGCCATTACATCAGGCATAATAATTTATAAACATTGTCAAAAAAGAATATTTATTTTCCTCCAAAATA
This sequence comes from Phocides pigmalion okeechobee, assembly GCA_018251015.1. Classification (NCBI taxonomy): domain Eukaryota; kingdom Metazoa; phylum Arthropoda; class Insecta; order Lepidoptera; family Hesperiidae; genus Phocides; species Phocides pigmalion. Next base: position 8,245 of record DWON01001363.1, read on the forward strand.
TTACTTGTATATGAACCTCAATAATTAACATTTTACGCCTAGGTACCTAACCAATACAAAATACATGTTGGCGAGACGGGTGATATGTCGTCCTTAACAAATTCTCTTGTACAATGTAAAGATTATTAGGGAGAAATATTAAACATGATCCACATGCCGTGACGTTAATTTTAAGAGTGGTTTATCATTATTAATACATTACTACTATTAGTATTTGTCTCACGTGAAATACGTAATTTCCAGAAATTAATATATTAAATGCATCATTGTATTCATGTAAACATATTTTCATAAGACAAGTTTCCTTTATTATTCTCATGTTACAGGCTACATGACTGTCAAATGCGTTATGCCTACAAATATTCATTTTATAAAGTTTATGTAGCTAACCCAAAGAGCACAACAATCAATAAGATAAACACATGGATACTGCCATTTGTTTTAACTTTTGTCCACATCATCCACATCACGGCCTCACCCGTCACAATATTACGCCGCCTTAATATTTATCATAATAAGCACTATGAAAAAGTAGTGCACACTAGGGGATGTTATGTAAATAATTTGGGTTGTAGACATGAATTTTCCCTATTATGAAAAATATTTTATCATTTTCGGATATGAAATTAGGTCGATGTATCTGGATAGTTCAGTTAAGAATATTATATTTAAGCCTCTGTGTAGGCCGAGCCGGGCGAAAACCTGTTATAATTTGTCTCATTCACATTGCGCCCCTCGACGAAATTATTCGAAAGTTTTACATTGGATTCAGTTATGGTTTTGGGAAGATTTTTATTTCATATATCCGATGGCTTTTGGTATGGTTACGGAGTTCCATAACCTCATCATATATTATAGTAACCAGTATTAAACTGGTAGTGCATATTGAGGAGTATATAATATGACCATAATAAATAGACATATATTAATCATTAAATAGTAATCATTAAATAGTACAATAAAATGCATTACCAGCTGCTCACTTCCTTTAACACAATCTTTGTATACTTAGCATTGACATAGTATGTAAAAGATATATATTATTGATATATAAATATTCTATAAGAAGAGATCTTTGCAAAATCATTAGATTGTATAATATTACAAAAACTACAATCTAATAATGTACTTAGCTAAACAAAAGTAGGTCATAATCAAAACAATTCATGTAGTACAAGTGCTCAATAAGAATCATGTGCATTGATTGAGGCACATAAATATAATACATATTCTTATCTAGAGATGGCATTTGGCTCAATGTCACATGCAGAATTCTCCTTGAGAAATGGACAAGGCTCACATTTGTCACAACTCATTAGGAGCAATGATAAAATGATTAAGCAGCTCATAATGTTGTTATTCACATATGAAGTAGATAATTAAAAAAGATAGTAGCTTATTATTTAACAATACACTATACATTCTACCTTGTTCATAATGGATTCTTAATATATATTCCTATTCACTTAATATGAAGTATATATTGGTATGTAGATAATAATAAAAATATATATAATATATCGTGAAGTACACTCATTGAATATATGTGTTACACTAAAAAAATATCATCAAGCATTATTCATCAAAAAATGTTAAGCATTCTTAATCTATAAATATATGAGATCCTACTTTAGAATAAGAAAACTACAACCATCATACCACAATAAAAGGGTCTATATTTACAAAGACCCTACAATTCGTGCGCCAAGCATTTAATCAATATATTTCATAAAGGAGAATTTATTAAAAAAGCAAATTTTTGAAATTAGATTCACATTTAAACAATAATAATATATTTACGAGAAGAAAAAAGCCACAAGAAGGAAGAATTTTTGTTTAAATGAATGATAGATATATTGAAATGCAATATAATAATTATGTCATAATCATATATATATGTATTATATAAGCAAATTATAACTGCAATAATAAATAGTAAAACATCTTAAAGTACAGTCCAAAGATATGGACTTTTAAAGAATTTTAGGAGGAAGGTATTGGGACCTATGATAAGCATTCATGACCCAACAAATTCATAAATTACATCATCACATACATGATAAATTCAAGCAATTAATTATAATGAAAGCCAGTCAGAATTAATTTCACATACGGTAAGAGATTATGTTTATAATTAAATTATAATTTATACTTATATTGGTATTGAATTTAATTGGGTTCAATTGCTAAAATTTTTTAAGGCATTTAAAAAGCTTTGTGGTATTTTTCTCTGTCAATCTGTCCAGTATCTAACTTTAAATAGTGGAATAACAGTTTTTTAACAGTTCACTATTCATTGCATAATAATGTATTAGAATCCTGTTAATATAATTATTTTACTAACATAATGAGAAAAGACAACTGTTTAAATACCAGTAATAAGAATGTACATACAATTTGAAAATTATAATTAAAATATTTAAAAAAAGCATACATAAGTGAAAGATACTAAAAAGCAAATAATGACAATGACATAATAAGTTTGTACCAAAATATGTCAAAAATCACATACTAGCAAATCAAGGGTTGCAGTAGAACTTGCTTGAAAGAATTATAAAAATAATTTTCAATGGCTGATAATGGTTGCATATTAAAATTTAAACAAAAATATTTTTCACTTTAGTTCACAACATGTGTTATTTCTTGATCTGTATCTAAATATTAAATATTTGTGCATCTGACTCTACTTAACATCCTATTTTGTCTTTGAGCTGAAGTAATTAAGGTCAGACATAACACTTGTATTTAGCATAAAAATTAATGACAAATTTTAATAGATGTATTCTTTATAACCCAGAATCCAATTGAGTAAGGTGGCATGGATATATGATTACCATATTTTATGTGGTGAGGTTCAAGTACAGATGAGTCGTAGTGCAGTTGCCAACCATTCAATAACACAATCTTACTGCGTCGATTGTTTGAAGGAGCACTTATTATGTATTCATCAATATCAAGGTCATTTCCATGTATTGCCGTGCCATTAAGCAGGAAACGGGCTTTAGCTAACTCCAAGTTGATCGCAAACAATGTGATAGCTGTGGTATCATTTGTATACTTATTGTTGGCACAGTGTGCATACATTCTTTGTAAGCGTGAACACTTACACTCAACATTCAAAACTTTATTCCCAACTAACTTCTTATATAAAACACTTATCCACCAATCTGGCAAAGGCTCATAATGATCATCAATTAAGCTATAATTCCCACCATAAAAGCTTTGCCTTATAACTGTTGTGATGTTGTATCTAGCAGCCATTCCTAGTTTATCCAACCACAGAGGTGAACCAGCAAAAGAATTGGAGAGACCAGGTGCCCCACCTCCATATGAACTGCTAGTTTCTGTCAACCACATTGGTATATGACTATACTTTCTTGTGTGATTTTTCATAGTTTGAATTTGTTCTTCTAGCAAGTCAAATGTATCTGGATTCCAAAAGTCCTCCAGATTTGCAGTTCTACTGTTGAGGTAATACTGGTGCCAAGATCTAATATCTATGTAACTGGAGCCATTTGCTAGAAACTCGACCATGAATTCAAGGCAGTATGGACATTTTGGCTGAGGTCGAGTTGTATCTGGGCCCACTAACAATGATTTCTTGTAACCATAATGATTTAGGAGTTTTCGAAGTTTGTGAAAGTCTTGTGCCAATGTTTCAGGAGTAATACTTATGTTAAAAACATGACGAAAGGAATTTGGTTCATTACCTAACTGCCAGTCTATGTCATATCCCTTGTGTCTGGAGTACTCGAGCAATTCTGCTGCATTGTGACTGTCCCAAGCATGATCTCGTTCACGCAGTAATAGGTTAAAACTAAAAAGCAACTTGACGCCAACTTCCTTGCAAAATTCGTTTATCTCTTTCCATTTATCACCGGTCATTAAAAAAAATGGCAAGAATTTGTGCCTGCATAGCTTTTTTATCGCCGAGCACGCGGATTTAGTCGTGTTCGTTACGGGGCAGTGTGTACACGATACCGATGGAATATCTTCAGTACTGAATATAAGGCGTTCTGACATCGTACCGCCTAGTCGCAGTCTCGCCGGTGCCAAAGCAGAAGCCATTTCCCGAAATAACGGTTTTGAAAAATCTATTTTGTCGTAATTTTCAAATTCTGAAGTGTCGATGCCGATACTGAGATAGTCATCAGGTATAACGGTCAGAGCTTCCTGGTGTAAGTCGATGGTAACATAACAACGTTCGCCTATGTTAAATTTCACGAAAACAGCCAGCAAAGCTATGTTGCAGCACAACGCTATGGAACAAATTGTCACTAAACGCTTATTAGATAACATTTTGTAAACATAGCAAAGATGAAGGCGAACACTAGACTACTTTCAAAGCGTCCCTACACTCGCGTGATCGTACTGGCAGACTGGCACTACCCTCCGGTCCTTTAGCTAATCTTAGTAATATTTTAATCTTTGGGCACTATCTAAGTAATGAGTTTAGTATTGACATTGACAGCGCTATTGACAATAACAGATCAAAAGTGACATAAGTAGAGGTGGGATAAACTGCTAATGTTAACAGCGAATTATACTGCTATAATTTAATATAACGAATGCAAAAACTGCTGCAGTAGAAATTATACGAGAACAGGTGCTTTATAGAAATGATAACTTGTTTAATATTTCTAAAGTTGGCCTTACTGTACTAGAAACATTACGTTTATGGTAATCAATTGCAAAAATTTACATAGCCATTGTAAATTTCGTTTCGTTGTTATATGTTCAACACACTTCACCAAAGTGCAAAGAAGTGAAACAATTATAATATTATATAATCTTTTGCTCATTTGCTGACATTATATTGCAAATTCGCCGTATGTAAACTTTGCTACAGTCGTCGGAAGCTAGTAAAAAATATTTTGACATATATTATAAAAGATGTACAGTATTTCTCATAATAGTAGGTGGGTTTATGTTGGAAAATTACTATGAAAAAACGACAATAATAATTTTTAACATAACGATATTGATATTGTGCTATTATTCGGTTACTTATTAAAATATTATATTTTGATGTGACAACATTATTTGGCAGGCATAATGTATATCTAAACGTAAACATAAATAAAATAAATATTTATATGTAATTCACTACAAATTAAAATTAAGAAACTAAATAATTTCTTTTTATTTCATATGATAATTTCTGTCACTGGCTGTGGCAGAACATATAATAAAAAAGAAATTAAAAATGTGTGACAATGGGAAAATGTTTTCCAGTAGTAGATGTAATAAAATATAAAAACAAATTATTAAGATGATCTTTTATTTTATATTAAGTCGATACTCATTGCTTTTTACACCTTCACAAAATATAAAAGTTGCAACGAGTATCTCTGTCAGGCAGTATCTACTTTCAGTTTATCTGTGAAATTTTCATAGAAATATTAACTTAATTTATACGTACGTTATTAACAGGTATTTTGAGTTTATTGACATTATAGACTAATAAGAATTTTCATTACTATGTCTAGATAACACATTTGAATTAAAAAAAATGGTGAGTGACTGTGATCGGGACTATATATAAAATATTACATATATTAGTTTTTTCCATCAGCAGTTTATTTAAAGAGCTTACATTTAATATAGGTACTCAGCGCCGTCTGACACATTTTTTAAGAGCTATTAGTATTGCCATCTGTCGAACCAACTGCTAAAATACATAAATTTGTCTTGAATGATGTTGTTGCATTTGCGCTAGATGGCCATACACGACAGTATATTTCTATTTTTACGACTTTATAATATCATAATAAATTATGAAATGGAGTAAATCTTTAATTTGATCACCTCTTTTGTAATAAAATTAATATTGTACGATGTGAATTATCCATTTGACTGTTTACCTAGGTTAAACGAAATAGCGTCTAACATTTTAAAGACAATAGTGTAATAAACTAAACGTTGTGCTTTAGTCTTTAAGGGTAACAAGAAAGGAAACTTCGGTCAACCTTAGGTAGACTTTAAAATCCTGTTTATAATCGGTTAAGGATGTGCAATGGAGGTAGTCTTTATTTACCGCTCTCCGGACTGTTAGTCACTTAGAATTAGATAACAAGAAGGGTTCGCAGCCTATGTTGGAAGACAACCATGTCATGAATATGCAAGCCATCGTTTTTATTACTATAGCTTCTTGTTTTGTTATATTACATTGCAGAACTACTACGGCAGGACCGGTACTAGATAGGTGCCCCGATGAAGCTCTTGTTTATTTTAGAGACATCCAGTTGCGGGCTATACTTACAAGGTAGTCGACCATCTTAGTCCACAGGAGTGGTAACGTATCTACGCACGACCTCAAATACGACTTCTGTCCTATTTGCGTTTAAATGCGGATGTCTAGGGGTTGGACATCCGCATTTAAACGAGAACTTTACATCATAGTTTGTCGTTAATTTCACATAAAATATATTATAAATAACGCGTTCTAACTCAAGCGGTCTGTAACTATAATTTACAAATAACTTACTAGATGGCAGCATTAGAATAGTATTCAAAGAAAAGTTAGAAGTGCAACCAATTTTTAATAACGGTAGGTTTTGTACATACTGTGTCAAAACATTTATTACCTATTTGTCTACACCAGAGGTCTAACATATTCATAATTCGCGAATAGTCTTCCACTAGTGTTTAGGTCTATCTATCTTTCTTATAGTTTCGTTTTCGATAACAAAGCAAGATAAAATATCTAATTCTCAACTCAAATAGTAAATGGAACTTTAAGTAAATGTAGGTCAAGTTCTATGCAAAAATAGACAAAAAAGAGTTAAAGATCGTTTATACACACACATATTACTCACAATCTTACACATATTATTCACAATTTTATACCTGAAATATTTTGTTCATGTGAGCTTCATAATGTAAGTGGAATCAACGAGAGAAAGGGGTACCACGCATAATGAGGCCGAAGAGGAGAATTATCGACTTAGGTACATATCTAGATAGGTAATTATAAACTTTTCGTTTAATATATGTTATATATCGTATCGTTAAGATAACTATTATGTTTAATCATCAATATAAACCCAATATCGCGCCTCTGCTGTGTTTGTGCCTCTACTTAGAATCAGAATTGGAAGGAACCTCATACACCGTTAAATACTTTATGAAGAACTTTCAGACTCAGGTAAGGTTCCTCGCGATGTTTTGCCTTATCGTCAAAGCAAGTGAATTCATTTCTAACAGGCACAACATTGAAATACGAAAGGTCGGGAAGCTTGTCACTATCATCATATGCATAATAAATAAACTTTATTGCGACAGTTAACTTATACCTAACGCGACTTATACCTAACCCCTAATGCAAAGGTGATAAAAATTGGGAGCCTTTCTTTGTATTCCTATGTTTGTTTATGCCACCGTATAAGGGAGGGCCAATTTAAAGGTTTTAAATTTGATTGTATGTTTGGTAAACCTTATCTATGTTTAGAAAAAACTGTTCAATCTTTTGGTGATTATTTGCCGTATTTTAAGATAATGTAGAGGATTTCATTCCTATGACGGATATTTATTATACTTACACTTGGCTAATGGAACTGTAATTTTATATTATAAACCAATTCGATAATTGTGCAATTTTATGGTAATAATAACCTTAAGATGTTGCTGAAACCGGGAAAATCTGCTAAGTACTGAATTTTTTTCACTCAAGGATTATAAATTAAACTTCATTTATTATTCAGTAAGTAAATACATTTATTGAATTGAGATATCATGGAATGAACATTTAAATGGTAATTTGTGACTAAGTTACTATCATTATAATATAACATACGTCAATGAGTACAATAATTAAATACAGAAAGGTTTGTGACGAGTTTTTGTCAAAAATAAATATATAAACCTCCATAAAACTATTACACAACAGTCATTATCTGCGCTTGCAGTGTGACCGGTAGATTGTAGTTTAATCATTCTTATAATAAAAAAATCAGTCTTTGATTTTGTTTGTGTTTTAAATAAATCGATGTCAAAAATGTTCTAAATCATTTCATCAATAAAGATAGTCACTTCCAAAATCGTTGCGTCACAAACTGAGTACTTACCATAAAAAGGGTCGTCCGAATTGAATACAGCTAACAAAATAATCTCAACTCACGTAATGCCCTTATACATGAGAGTATTTTTCTAGTGTTGTGTTTATCATATGCGTGTATTATATTAATAACATAATTGTAACTACCTTAACTTTATAACAAACTCATAGATACACCAACAACATAAATAAACTAAGTACAAAAGACTCAACGCAACACTCTGTTAAAAAAATCACACTAACGATGCGACAATAAATCGCATCAGTTCATGTTATGAAGCAAAATGAGAAAATGAGTATACAGAAAAATATATAGACAAAAACAATCTATGTAAAAAATAAGAAAATATAGAGTAGCGTTTACAACATAAAATAAAAGACATTAAATATTATTATGATATGGTTATAAAGAATATTAAGATCACTCGAAAGTCTTAAGACTCCCACTGTTTGTGGGATTGAGCTTAGGAGAGATTATGATATAGTATGGTCTTAATTTAAAGCTCGTCGTGCTTCGGGCCTGAGAACTCCTCGTGGCTGATAAAGCCGTTCTTGTCCTTGTCCTCGTGTTGGAAGATCTCCTCGACCAGCTTGTCGTGGCTCTCGAGCATTTGCTTGATGTCTTCGCTCATCTCTGCACCATCGGGAGGCACCATCTGCTTCTTGAGGTATTCGCTCACCTGAAGGACAAGGAATGAAAATGTACTAACATTAAATAATTTCATGCTAATGTGTGACAAAAAAGGTTTTGTCCATATGTACCAATTTTAAAAGATGTAATTCTCTGGAGTGTTAAAATTTATTTTATTGTAAATAGTAAATGCAATTATTGAAAAAGTTGTTGAAATTTATGGAAATACACAATTTGCATCGTCGAATAATGAATACTCAGTAGGTATAGTAGAAATTGTGTTAGTTATAATGGACAATGCAAAAAACATATAATCATATTATACAATGTTTAAACGTTAGAATTAATTCGTTGAAGTGAGTAAGAAATAATAAAAATATTTCGTTTAATCGTTATACATTCCAGTTCAAAGTAAGTAAAACCCATATTTTCTGACGGGAACCACCACCGCCATACCTAATGATTATACCGCTATTCTACCGTGAAGCAATACTTACTGTTCGCTGAAAGGGTGTGTGTAGTTGTCGGCTAACTTACATCCGATACGACCATCTTACTCCCAGGAGTAGCAACACATCTACGATCGATTTTACGATGTGGGGCTTCCTTTCGATATAGAGTTGGCTAATGATGTCCACGGGCGCCGTGAACACTTCCCATCACACGGACCTCGTTTTCCGTTGTTTTTTTTTACTTTCTAAAATGTAAAATTATCCTCCTAAAGAAACGACTGTGCTGTGTTTTTATAGTTATAAACACAACAATTATTTCGACAAATTGACCCTCCGTCTGGGCTAGTCGGATTGAACAGGGCACCACTATAAAAACTTTGTAGTAGATTTAGTATAAAGGATAACAATCTTATATACTACACATTGTTTTATTTTTTTATTTTCTTATGTGAGAAGAGTAGCAAACAAGCATGCTAACCAGACATCAGACAGTAGTCGCAGCCCACAGACATCATCCACGTACAACCGTACAACAACTAAAATCCTATCTCAACTCAAACGTAGACACGTTGCTACTCCTGAGGACTAAGATGGTCGCCTCGCGTCAAAGTGTAGTCTGCAATCGCACCTCTCCAACCGAAACACAAGTAATGCTTTACAGCGGATTAGGAGGGCGGCGGTGGTACCTCCCCGGTCGAACAATAGTTCTCCCATCTATGACATTTTTTATGAGGATGCACAACGTAATATCATTACAGTTGTACAAAATCTAATGCAATAATTATATACATACTTGTATGTGGTAATAATACCACAGATTACCAAAATAAATTGGTAGCAAAAATAGTCGTCAGTTTTACGTGAATAAGTATACAACTCATAAATTTATAATACGAGCATACTTTACTTCAACAAATATTATAGAGCACCGTAATAATAAATTAATGCACTGTAAAATGAAACTGTGTCTCCGCTTTAGAAACTAATTAATGCGTGTGTGGTACATATGCGGTTACATAAATCTATTGATAATTATAAAGTACAAATTTATTTTAATCATACATCATTTCACCATACAAGTGTTAAAATTACAATTATATATAATATGATTATATATTACATCTCTTAAAAAAACCATATTTTTATTATATACTTAGAAGAGATTTTTTATTAATTTACTTACGTTTACTATTATATAAAAGTGAAAGTACTGATTATATTTATCTAAGCTTTCGGATACGAAGTAGGTACACGTATACCTCTTTTCTCGTTATACGTTATGTGACTTATTACACTATATTTTATTGGAACAAAGCCAGGATCAAAAATAATTACATTTAAGGACATTTTAGACAATATTTTTATAATTATGTATTGCTATAAAGTTTACAATGGATATCTGAATACCAGGGCTTCTGCTCCCACAACTTAGGGAGGCTTATGTGTGTACTGTTTTCAAAATGTCACTACAGTTTCATAATCTACACAAATAAATAAAATTGGATTGTGTGTTTGTAATATTATATTTTAATATTTTAATTTAATCGCCTTTTATAAAATACATATTTATGTGTACACTGTACATATATGAAAATAACATTTTTATAATATTTATCTGTCTGTTTTTTCCGGCTAACTCTGAAACGGCTTTACCGATTTCGACGAAACTTTCACTGGCCGATAGCTGATGTAATATGGAGTAACTTAGCTTACATTTATTTTAGAACTTCGTTGTTAAATTCAAACTCGTATGATGTCGCGGGCACAGCTAGTATAATCTAACATTAGGTATTTTACAACAGTATTTTCACCTATAACAATAATAAATACCTCGTTTGATGACAGTTTGTTAATTTCCCACCACCTAACCGCCACCTATTTCTATTTTATAGTAACAGTGCTCAGCGCTACCGGATTTTAGCTTGAAAGGTGTAAGACACTTATCAAGTTATCCAATATAGTCTTCAGAGGAGCAATGCATCCATGGCCTATCTCAAGTAGACCTTCAATCCTACATGGAGATACTTGCAGCTGTCCGTGGTCAGCAGTGACTACTTACCACACGCATGCAGATTGCATGCTTAGCACTGCTTCAGTTAACAAAATATGCATCAGAGACTGACCTCTTCCCGAGACAGTTCGCTGTCCCCGTCTGTATCCATGGCTTGGAACGCAAACTCTATACTCACTTCTTCACGAGACAGCAAGTTGTCTTTGTCGGCGTCGATTTCCTTGAACACGTTGGTGGTCGGGGGTGAGTCGCCGATGTTGATCAATTCGGCTTCGAAGTGCAGAGTGGCATGGGGCGGGATAACGTTACCGGCCCCGCGCTCACCGTAACCCAGGGACGATGGAATGACCAGCTTACGCTTTTCACCTGTAGTAAAAATATGCACAACATTAAGCAGTGTGGTCTTAAATTAACAAAAAACTTTATATAAAACACATTTAAAAACACAAAATCTATATACTTATAAATATCCGTTTTCGAATTACAAGTATCAAAGTACCACTATTGCCCTTATAATACGCCGTGGTTTCCGGGGTACTTTAAAAACGAAACTATTATTAGTTGCAACATTTGAAGTTGGATGTGGATTTTCATGGGCTTAACGACCACTTGGTAGCCTGCATGTTATTTTATACTTTTTTACCACCAATAAGTATCTGCTTCCTAAATATGTTACGTTACAATGTAGGAAAGTAGAGATAGTACTTCAGAATTAAAAATTCAAAAAATTGCATCGGAAAAGCGAGCCGGTCACACTATAATGTATTACACGGTCCCAGCGGTTCGCAAAACCGTAGTTCATAATGAATTCATTAAATTTTCTCTAGTCCACACCGAAACTTCTATTAAAGTTTATTTTTGTGTGACACAAAATATTGTTTCCAGGCTTACATTCTATTTCATGTCGCGCTATGTCTAATGTAAACGGTAAAAAAATACCGCAGCAGTTTTCAATTTTCGCAGAAACGTTGCACCTGGCATGAAGTGACATTAAAAATGCAATTTTGGCGGTACTTCATAAAACAAAGCTCGAAATCGTTTTTTTACAACAACGCGACGCGTTCAATATTGGTTTTCTGCGAGAGGTCTCATTATCCCTTTATTACATAAATAGTCTGGATGCATTAGACTAGCATTATTATGGGAGATCGGGTTACATAAATACCAGTGTTTCAAATTGATACGTAGCATATAATATATAAAAATCTGCATATTTTCTTCTTTTCTTCCTTATTTCACTAGAAATAAGATAAAAAACATTTTGTCTCTTGGAACATCAATTACATCTAATAGATCGATATGCAATATTCAATCGAAATTGCAACATTATGACATTGATTTCTTCAACCTAAGCTAGGTTGTATTGAAATACAAGCTAGCATTTAACAATAAACATAATTTAAAAAACGTTGCTCAAAAATCTGTATAAAAACCAGCGATAAAATTTCAGTCTATTTTTTATTGTGGTCACTGTTGCCTAAGGACATTTTCAACTAAGTCCATATAGAACAGAAGTCCCGCCTGAGGTGAATAATACATGGTTTGCTACTCTTAATTATTAAGATATTGGTCTAATATGTATGTCATAGGCACACTTTTTCTCCAAAAACGTAAAAATTTCGGAACCACAGCCATTCCTCACGTGAAGTAACACAACTTACTATCGAACCGTACAGGTTGTGCATTCCAAAATATTTTCTTGTTAATAACCCTAGCACGGGTAAAGATTAACATAACAGTCCCACGTAAGTTGGGTTCGCGAAACATGGCACATGAGGCTACTGGTTTTAAGTGTTAACTAAATCCTCGAGGAAGCTGAAATATTTCGTTTAGAAACGAGCTGTATTTACTCGCCACGCATTGCTGTTTCTCAGCCTGGTAAATTGGAAAATTATATATGTACAGTGTAATCAAATACGCGTTTGCATGCAACGTTCGCCAAAATTGTAAAAAAAGTTTCAGCAATTTAAAATACGAACAAACGGGCATTTTTTTTTTATTGTGATAGAGTAAGAAACGGGCATGCAGGCCACCTGATGTTAAGTGGTCACTACAGCCCATGGACAAACTCGTCCAATCTCAAATAGAACTGAAGTTCTATTTAAGGATGAGCGCGGATGCGTTCCTACTCTTGAGGACTAAGGTGGTCGCCTCCAATAGCGTGTATACGGCAACCACACCTCCCCAACCGAAACACAATACATGAAGAACATGTTGCTTTACGGCGGGTTATGAGGGTGGCGGTGGTACCGCCCCGGGCGAGCTCTAACGGCTCTACCACCTTTAATTTATAATTATATTTAATTTATATTTTAATTATAAAGAAGGACAAGTGTATGTTTTGGTAGCAGCCTTCATAGTAGAGTACTATTCGAAAAAATGTGTTGCAGTATCTAAACTTTAAGTCACCATTTACATTGAAATAAAAATAAGGTGTAACTATACATGAAATTAAAATTTGCCTTGATGCTTGTCGTCATAGGATCTAAGCTGTAAAAATTGTAGCTCTGTTTTTACAAGTTTTTTGATATGCAAGAAACACATAGAGATCGTAGACTTAATAAGAATAGGTTCCCATTGAACCTTCGGATAAAAATCCTAATTAAATGTGATATAAATTCATTCATAGATATACAATCAACAATAACAATGTACTGTATCGTAGATAACCAAATATTCATAAGTAATATTAATAGCATATATACATTTGAAAGGAATTTATAAAGTTGAACTCAGGTAAAGTTTAACTTATGTTATACTTTATGTTGAAGTTCGTACCTCTTTTTCTTTTTGTGGTTTAGTCTTTTTTGTGTATAGTCAAAAAGTAACTTACCCACACACATGTCAGTCAGCCCCTGGTCCCACCCCTTGATCACCTGACCGACACCAAGTTGGAAGGTGAATGGTTGTTCGCGATCATAGCTGAAACAAATAAAACATAACATTGATTATGATAGAAACTGGTAAATTTCAATCATCACATCCTTCCACATGGGAACATCATAGTGGAATATAATCCGGATGCCTAGTTTTATGGAGAAGTCCTTGCTCAGAATTGGGATAATGAACAATTAACAATTGCAACCAAAATCAGTGATAGGAAGTTAATTTGGTCGGCGGCAAACTCCACAGCCCTAATATGTAGTTGGCTGTAAAACAATCCTTGTTTTATTTGGAAACTGCGGTTGTCAATTATGCTTAAGTGAGCCGATTTTAGGCCTCGGAAATACCAATTCATTTACGTATGACCAAAAACAACAGTTTAGTCTTATTAGCGGTTAAACGTACACGATCGCTTGTTTGTAATTCTAAGTTGTCGTGCTAACGAAAAAAGTTATAGATGAACGTTGATCAGAAAATTAAAAAATGAGGTAATTATCTATTCTTACTATGAGAATATTTGCGTGTAACATAGAAAACAGGTTATACTATTATTTAGCGATTGCAGCGAGGCAGATTGTCCATATATTTCGGCAATGTGACCGGACCATCAGATAAATCGGCTCGTAGAATAACACTATTACATAGCCTTTGTTCGGAAGTACAGTTTGGTGCACCCATTACGGTTTATCACATTCACAAGCAGATTCGAGTTGAGGGTGCCAACGAACGAACAAATTTTGCTTTAAGTTTTATGTTATGACTACGATTATTATATTACTAAGACATTTTATATTTTCAATGAAGAATAAACATTATGTTAAACTTACATGCCGGATGTGTCATATAATGCTCTTGAAGTTAGTAGTGAGTAAAGTGTTATTATAATTTAAATAATAATTCCCTTCGGTCTCCTTCTACTTTCCATTGTCATATGAATCAAATATAGACAAATAAGAACTTTCTCCTATTAAAAAATCTAGAAAACTTAAAAAATTGAAAACCACGGTAACAAAGTCGTGGGCAGCAAGACATTTTAAACAAATCTGAGGTAATTTTTAAATACACTAAAGTATCTATATAGACAACTGTTAAGTATACTAAAAATAATAAATAAAATACGAAGCAGCCAATAAATAGTAAGAAAAATGCAAATGGATATGTCGAATATGAAAGTCGCAGAAATGCAATGAAGTGGTTCCACGCCACGTCAAAGTTTCTTGTTACTTCATTTTCGTACAGGAAATTACTATTCGATGGCTGTATTTGCTCTTATTTAAAAATCGTTTGAAGTCAAACAGCATCTTTGAACTCAAATAGCAAGTGAATTTCCGATTCGGATATACATACAAAAATGTGTACTTACATAGATATTAATTTATTGAAATCCGTTTTGATTTTATATTTAATAGTCAATACATGATGTTTACGACAGTTTCATTATTACACTAACTTCGATTTTCTTATATTCCTTCCTAATAATGGCTTTGCTAGTACATAGAATCTGTAAGCTTGGACTGAGGAGGTACCAGCGTTTTGCACATTTCTACCATGAAGCTATTTTTGCATTTCGGTGAAAAAGTACGGTTACCGACTCAAATGACGTGATATTCCCAATTTGCGGAATAACAAGACATATATATATATGGCTGACATCAACTTTAACGAAAGTTACAGAAGTGTATGAACAGCAAGGGCTATTGTCAGGCAGACAAAGTATTCGTTTACAATTCCGCTTCAACATAAAAAAATAATAGTATTCAGGTGCAATTCTACCTTTCAAATCATTTAGATAGGAAGACGTGGGTAACAGGTGAATCGTTCTAACTAAGTTCTCAGGAATAGAATCGGATTAGTGGCCTGAGCTCAGACAGTTAGACACCAATTCCATTTGTAGTTGGGTGTATTGCTCCCTCCAATCGGACAATATGGTAATGTAAAATTACAATACTTTACGTTTTATTGCATGTTGCCCAGTGCCCGATGGGAAATCCCAATCTGATGGGAAATCCCGTCGGACACCAGAATAGCTATTAATTTTGCCTCCTTTGGGGATGAATTTTCAAAAACTCAGTTCTATTTATAAACGGAAGTCCTAGCATAAATTTCCTTTCAGCATAAAATGTTATAACTTTCCATATAAAGTAATATCTACTATTTACCATAACGTATTTACAAAATTCTTTGATTAGAACTCATATTATACTACCGTGTAAAATGACATGCTTCTACACCCATGGGTTTGCCGTCCGATAATTGACTTTATTTATTAAGAGATTTGTACATTCAATATTTAGATTCTGTATGCTATGCCTTTTTACAATGTATTTGCTTACTTTAGAAACAGATGTAAAAATAAAATTATCATTCCATTTTGTTGCACTAAAAATTTTCTGGAAACTTAAAAATCAAGTTTAAAATTGTACAATGACTAATAACCTAATTTTATTATACTTATTTAAAATCCACGTTTATGTTTAAGACGCTAAAAAAAACAAATAATATAATTATTTCAATGTAATATAAAGTAATCATAAGACAGGTATACATACTTCACGATTTCCGTTAAGTACACGTACGAGTACCATAAGTGAACAAA
>DWON01001364.1:0-24867 GCA_018251015.1 Phocides pigmalion okeechobee
AATATCCTGATTCCCTTACAGAAACTGCAAGGAGGCGAGCTCGCTCAACTAAATTCTGACTTTTGTTTAAAAGTTCAGAAAATACAGTTCTGCAGAGTGGCTCGTCCCATTGCCTTTGTGAATTCAAGCAAACAGGGAGGGATTCACCTGGACAAGCTGCTAGCCATGTTTCTTTGGCTTCTGCACAGTAAGAAATTTCAGAAGAAAGTGTTAATTTTTCGAAAAGTGGTTTGGTACTGTGGACAGAAGACAAAAAAGCTGGCAAAGCAACGGAAGAAATTTTCTTAACGCCAATGCCTCCATAACGAATGGGCAGAGTGGCTTGACACCAGGAATTTTGATGTAAAGAGCAATTTAAAATTTTGGTCAAACATTCCTGAATTAATGAATCAAATGAATAAAGGTGACTTTTAAATTTCCAAATTGGAGAACATCTTAAAAAATACATAAATTTAGGAACGAATAAACAGAATCGAATAATATGATAGGCCACATGAGAATTAATTTTACTAAGTCGAAATGAAATATTTTCAAATTTTGAAATTTGTTCATCTAGAAAACTTTCTATAGATTCTTCCAAAACAGGCGAACCCAAGAGACGGAGAGATTTTTTATTCAAAATTTGAATATTAGCCGCAATATCGTTAAAACTATCTGTGGCATCCTTTTTTTCTGTTTCAGTAAACGAATCGGGTACATAGAGTTCGCATTTTGAAAAGTTTAACTCTAAGCCCAATTTTTCAAAATTCAAAATTAGAAACTTTAAGTCATCAAGAACAGTTTTTGCTTCGCCTCCCAAAGTGCCATCATCTAAGTACCACATGTTTAATTTTGAATTTAAAGCCGAAATGACGGGGTGTATTGATAAACTAAAGATTGCAGGTCCAAGTGGATCCCCCTGTTGACAACCGACTGTTGAAGAAATTAAATTTTCACGAAAAATTAAGTTAGATGCTGCACCATAAGATTGCCATAAAAAAGGATATATTTCTGGAACAACTGTACTAACTTGTTTTAAAAATGAACCACGATTCACAGAGTTAAAAGCATTCTTTACATCTACCTTCAGTATTACACTTCTCGTATCATTAAGCAAATAGCTTCTAAGACTATGTACTGCGGCTTCACAACCACCCTTAGATCCAAATCCTAGTTGGATAGGTTGGAATCTGGTTTGCAACTTCGGTAGAATGTGTTTGCAACATATCTTAGAAGCTATACGCCTTATGGTATTGCCAACGGCAATTGGCCGAATTCCACCGTCTTTTTTTTTTAAAGCACATAGATTGGCACCATACAAAATATTAGTAATATCTGCATGAACATTACCTGATAACATAAGATTTATTAGATCTGTGATTTTATTTAATAAAACTTTGCCAACTTCACCTGTAGCAGCACATATTAAATCTTTAAAATGCTGAGGAGTCAAGCCATCAAGGCCCCCTGCAGAACCGGTCTTAAAAGACATAATTGCTGTATGCACTTCTCTACACGTAACTTTAACTGGATTGTAATTTTGTGGTGGATTTGCAAGAAGCGGAACTGAAGGTGAAGGGTGTTTCAACCTTAAAGCACAAAGTGTTTCTGGGGAATCAGAAGCAATAACATCATTAGAAAAAAGCAAATCTGCAGCACCTTTAACGTCGCCATCACTTACTTTTCTTTCAACTGTGCGATAAATTGAATTTTTGTAAACTTGTTTTGTTACTTCAAATATATTTTGGTTATCAAGAGGTTTTGAACAATTTTGTTTTAGTTTCCGCGTAAGAGATAGTTGATTAGTATTTGAATTAGATGTTACATGAAAAAAGTTAAAAGAAAAAGTAAAAAATTGCTCCCAACTAGCTAAAGAATTTTCCTTTATGATGTTATCGATACACTCTGAAAATTTGGAAGCTATGCATATCCGAGCACCTCTTGGAATGCGTTTGACTACAGAAACGGAGGATTTTAATTTATAAAGTTTTTTCCAAAAAGGTTCACTGGAAGAAGAAGGGGAGTGATTAATTTGTGTCGGAATAGAATTTCTCGATGTATTACCAGACACATTTTGACTCAATGGCTTAATTTGATTATGTGTCTTACCAATGTGTATATTTAAACCTTTTGAACCTTTGAAATAACGCTGTTGGGAGCAGTGAGGACATTGAATGAAGTCTGCAGGTGTATTGTAAAGGTTGCGAGCACTTCCAGAAGTTGAGGTTTTTATAAAACACATTTGATAAAAATTACGTCCCTGAGGGTACAAAGGAGGTGTTGCTTTAGCGATTCATTTAGTTGAAATTATTTTTAAATGAACACTACAAAATTTATTTACAGAACTATTCAAATATGAATTAATTTTACAGTCAGAATACTCAATATTATCAAAGAGGAGATTAACATCCCTGAACAAAGTGTCTGAGAATATAGATGCTCAGGATTCAATTTTGAACTCCGACTGAGACGAGAATAAAGGCTGGAAGTTTTGAAACAATTTATACTACGTCGGAGCTATTGACGAAACTATTTCTCAACGGTTCTCCATATAAAGTGTCGATATAGCCTGGAAGCTTTTTATAGCTTCACTGTTTTCTTGTTTATAAGTATATTATTTCGTCTCTATTAAGCCATTGCAATAATCGTAAAAGATGGTAGAAATATAGTTTGACCAAGGTACCACTCACACCTCATAATCCGTCGTAAAGCAACTTTTGTGTTTCTGTTGGAGATGTGTGATTGCTGGCTAAACTTACAAGTGAGGCTTCCATCTCAGTCCTCAGGCGTAGCTTCGCAATTACGTATTATATCAGGCAAGTTCTGTTTGAAACATTTAAAATTGGGTAGCCTGCACGATAAATAGTCACTTTACCATGGAATAAAAATAGAAAAACACAAATATCTGAGCCCAAGTGAATCAAATTGCGGATAACGGCTATACAACATAAATAATTGAACAGAAGTAAGAGATAAAAGGAATAAAAGGGAGGAGAAATGACGGCATCAACACGCATCATGCGCTTTGCCATTATTAGCCGATCTTTGCTCCAAGGAGCATCAACAAACGATTTCGCATCAAAAGACCTTTACTAAAGTTGAAAACAATAGCAACATCCCAAACAAACAAATTAGCATAACTAAATTTCCACAGCAATGCAATCCAGGAGCTAACGCACACGCCGCGCCGCTCACTCGGCGGCGATTTAGTCGATCGCACAGTTTTTCACTTACGATCGCAACAAGGCGAATGGAATGAAAATAAAACGAACAATTTACTTTCAATCCACACGCGGATAATACGATAAAAGTTAATGGCTCCACGCGCCCGTTACCGTCTCATCATTCAATGGTAAATACTTTTATTTACCTTTTTTATTATCATTTATATACAAATAGCTTTTATAAGGCCTATTTATCTAACTTTATTTATGTTGTGTTGCAAACATAACTAGCACGCGCAAAGCAGTCAAACTGCAAACAGATCCCAATCATTGTCACCAACTTTAAAAGCATCATATATAAGAACCGTCGTATTTTAGCATAATTTGCATGCCTAATACTTTAAAATACAAATTTATCAATTCTGACTTATAAAATCAAAGAAGGATAATACTTTTATCACATATAGTGTTCATCATATAATGAGTATCAATGCAAACTCAAAAATAATGTTAAATCTGTTCATCGGCATAATGTAAGTTATTTATAAAATGCACCATGAGTATAACTTAGTTTAATGAATTTAGGAAATGAAATACGAGTAATAACACTTACTGTATATGTTATACTTTTAAACGGTTTTGTTTTAATTTTCTGAGCAATGGAAGAAAATTATTTAACCTAACAAAAGAAAATGGAAAACTATTGAGAATGAGATGGAGAACCATAAAAATGGGGAAGACTATTGTTGAAATCTGGACTGTCTGGAGTCCTTTCTGTTGAAAGGGTGCCTGATGATAGGTGCAATGAACCAGCCGTCTCCACGGAGAAGTAGAGCGAAGGTCGCAACGTCAGACCGGTGACTGCTCCTGCCCACGTGGGGATAAAGGGTGGGTTAGTTATAGTTGTCGATCCATTAACCCTCCAGAAGCTCCATCTCAATACTTTCCCGAAACTACAGCTGGGATGCAGCAAGCCGAGAAATAGTAAGCAACCTTCATATATTTATATATTTGCAAAACATTATCCACAATTGTTAGAAGTTTTCTCACGATATAATAAGCAACTCATATTTTATGTTACCCTGAAGCCTATCACTTTCAATGAATACGTATTACTTGTTGCGAGTCTATCGTGTAGTCTTAATAAAGCTACTTAATGATTCTGTTTGTACTAAAATTATCTGAAGAAAACCATGGCTACCACAGAAATACTACTTTCCCTAAAGACATACATGAGGCAACTAAAATGTTTTGCCCCGATAATTGTATGACCTAGATTTGTTTACTTACCTACACTTTGATCTTTAATTTGAGTCCCAAAACGTGTACTATTCAGGACTTGCGAGAAAATGAACGATGATAAAATATTATATAGCTTAAAATTATAACGTTAGTCTGAGTTTCTGCTTTTATGGACTGGTTCTGTCAATAGATTTTACCGCTCTATTTTATTTATTCATTGACGTCCATCAAATGGTATTTTCGAGAGTACACAATCGTAAAGATAAACAACAAGTGTTTAGGAAAAAGCAAAGCCGTCACCGGATGCCTGATGCGTTATATCAACATATTTAACAATTTTATTAGTATACATTTATTTAAACGACATGAAAATTAAAAAAAAAAACAAAACAAATATTGCGATACTTGAAAATTATTCAACACTTATTTTCTTTTTTTTTACATATTGTATGTAACACTGTAATCGTTGTTATGGTTGTACGAGCTGATGCTCACGTGTTAGTATTAAATATTGTTTGTTAATTATTGTGCGTATAAAGTAGGTAGTATGTAGTATACAAATTGGCGAAAATAGCCGAATGGCACGTCGCTACGCCCCACCGGAACTTTTTACATCCATCCAAATGAACCTTTTCACGTCAAAATGTTAATGAAATAATTGTTGTATTTATTGTATCCCCAAAAAGGCCTTAGCATAAACGCAGTAAGTAACGTATTCACGCGAGAGCGCATAAATAAAGCAAAACTTAACACAAAACCGAATCGAATCTCTACAATAGACGAGACCTCACAATAAAACCTATAAAATTTATATCTACCCTCAATAACAGTAGAGAGAATACGTAATGAACATTAGGAACAAAGGCGTGCGAAAAGAGCCGATAGCGAATTGTATAGGTGAGAATTGGTTAGCACAAAAACACACAAAATTTAGCTTTATCACTAACAAAACAAAGTCAACAATGGAGTGCCACAAACGTGTATCAAATGAAACAATTTTTTTGCGAAAGTAAATCAAGCTCTATGAGACCTGTATAAAGTTTAATTTTGAATGGGGATGTCGCGAACTGGAGCCAGCATCGAAGATAAGTGAGGTGGAGCAAGTCTTGTAGTGAAATATTAGTGTTGTGATGGTTTTCGTTAAATCGCAGTTGCAGCGGCGCGGTTTCGTTGCACCGTAGACAAGCTACGAGACATCGCTACGCCGTAGCTCTACGTACGTACACGCTACGGCAAACGATAAAATCATAGATCAAAATGTTACCAACATCGTTTTTTAAACAAAGTAGATTCTTTAATAAATAACAAACATGTCATAAATTGTTCCGTTTTGGAGAAGTTGCGTCGTCAATACAAGTCAGAGTACATCATTTCTATCTTTGAAGATATCAATTACAAATATTATTTAAAATTTCTAAAAGGTGGTAGACCCGTTACAGCTCGCCTGGGGCGGCACCATCACCACCCTCATAACCTGCCTTAAAGCAACATGATTGTCATGTATTGTGTTTCGATTGGGGAGGTGTGATTGCCGGATACACTAATATATATTATTGGAGGCGACCATCTTAGTCCTCAAGAGTAGGAACGCATCCGCGTCCACTTTTAAATAGAAATTCTTTTCTATTTGAGATTGGACGTGGTTGTCCATGTGTTACAGTGACCACTTAACATCAGGTGCCCTGTATGCCCGTTTTTTACTCTTTCACAATAAAAAAAAATGGAACAAGTGCAGCTGGAGCCGTTATAACCATTTTTTTATCATTTAATTATTCGTTAATTTATAGCATGTCCTTTTACACAGCGTTTGTTGAAAAACCAATTAAAAAATCTTTTCTGGTAGATTTGAAACGTGATCGGGTATTCTAGTGTAGCAGCGAATTTACTTTAAACAGGCCATTAATTAATTGTAATAAAAATCTATCCTAAATTATTAAAACGTCTTTACGGGCTAAAATACCTTAATCCGTGTCCATGTGGCATGGTGCGAAGAACACTAGCCGTATTCCCACGCTGAATAGCGATCGCAATTCTGCATTATAAAAACATTTTTATTATTTAAATTAAACACATTTGTTTTTTATGCTTTTTGTATTGTGCTCTTGGAATAGGTTTATGACTAAAAAATAAAAAAGCTTGACATGGTTTTAAAGTGGTAAAAACTCGCTGTACAACCAGAATTGTATTTGATATTTGATTATTTGAAAAAGTGACTGATATTTCAATTCACAATTTTCCGCGACAACGGATAAAGTGAAAATTTTAGTTTCATTTCAAAACGTACCGACTATTGAAAAACTTGAAAAATCAGTATTTCGTTATCTTTAGTGCAACTGCAAAGAACAGTAGGAAATTGATAAGGAAAAATGGAAAACTTTGTTTGTTGACGACTATTTTTCGTATTTTTGTTTTTCTTATTTCATGTATAATATTTCGTCATATAATATTTGTGTTAACAGAGATCGAGCAAACTTCATGAATGGTTTCGTCTGAAGGGCGTTTAAGGGCGATTCATTTAATATATACCTTAGATATAACTCCTGTTTTGTTCATTGAGGATACTGTCCATTGGTACAACTACAGTTCACTGGGAAAGTACATTTAGCACCAACATAATCCACCATAAAAAAAAATATTGTAATTCGATTGGTGGAATGGTAGGGATACTTAGAAGCGAACCAACCATCTTGATCATCAGAATAAAATATCTAAACATTTTTATTTACATTACATTATTAGCAGATCTTTTTAAACATCAACAAACTTCCGACACGTAGGGTGTTTGGTTTTTAAGAAAAGGCGGCGAAAGAATCTTTAACACTGTCATCTTTTTTCTCTTTGCGCCTATTTTATAGATTCAATCTTTGGGCCATCTTTTCCTTATTTCTTTTTATTAAATTTATTAGTATCAGTATTTTTGTCAAAGCTAGCATATACAACTTCTTTACATACTCGATAAGATATTAGTCAGTTTGATTTGATAGTTTATTTTAATGTTCAATACACCTTACGAGTCGGTGGTAGTTTATTGACGTTCAAAAAGAATTCTGTAAAGAATCTACTTTGAATAAAAATATTTTGATTTTGATTTTGATTTTGAATAACCTTCAAAAATTATATGTCTTGGGTTTGAATCCAAGTCTGCAGCGTAATAGGGATTCATAGCCTTAAGACTCTCCCTAACCCTATCACCAATTATGCTAATGATCAAAGAGCCGCAATTGACCATAATTAGGGCTTGACTCTCATTTATGACAAAGTTGCCTTACATAGAGCGTGGGCTGATCGGTCCAAATTGGAAATTATGTTATTATAGCCTTTATCATATTCCCAATTCAAAACTTTACCTTGAATGCTTACATAAATTTCAATTTTGTACATTCAATTTGTGCTCCTATTAAATATTACCTCACTCAAATGCTAATTAACTTCGTTAAAACAAAGTTCAGGTAATCTGAGAGTTGAAAATGCCCCTGAATGTCGCCTTTCAAAACTTAAATAGGTAATTTCGTAATCTGTTGATGTCTAAGAACCTTATTAAGGACATTAAAGGTGAACTGAACTTCTATTAAAGACACAACTTAAACCTGATATCAGTGGTAAAAATAATTGATCCTGAATCGTGTATAGGCACACCGCCGTATGATCATAAATAAATAAATATGCTATCAAAAAATCATATTAAAAATAAATAAATAAATATATAAACAATAAATAGTGAGAGTATGAAGTAACATCAAGTGGGGTTAGGGGTTGGATGGGTGGCTGTTACTTGCTAGGGGTGCTGTACGAACGAATGTTGCTAGTGGCTAAATTTGTGGCACGTTTTCGGATTTTAGAGGACACAACTAGTCGGTGCCTGTCGTCATCGATAGATGGTAATAATTAAACCTTGTTTGAAAATCTTAGGTCTTGAAAATACATAATAGATGTTGGCTACTGTCCTTTGTTTTTATTAAGGTGAGTTGAAGCAGCCTGATGACAGCTTCTTCCATTCGTGGAAAATACTCATATCGTAACTGTCCACCCTAAACACACCCTTCAAATCACATTACAGCATCTTGACATCGCTATTATAATGTAGTAATAGTTACGGAAATTGCGGATAACGAGGAAAAATGTAACGAAGTGTTAAAGCAACCAGCATTAAAGCTTTTTCGACGAGCAAGATTTTCTTGTAGTTAGGTTACGATCTAATTTTCTTGAAATATAAGATACATAATGGCGAAAACCCACAGCAGTCACTACATACGATCGATATTAGGATCCCAGATTCAATCCCAGGTTCTCATGTCTAGAAATGTTAATGACCAGAACATCGCTATAGAATCTTGTCGTAAGAAGTTACTAAAAAGAATCTTCCAGGATCGGCACTGGTGTAAGTGGGAACTCGAAGAGTTCCGAGTGAGGACCGACTTTGGAACTCTCTTGGAATTTGGATTCTCTACAGTTAAAGAAGGCCACTTAGGAATTTTTCATTGGGTGAAAATCACATAATCTGAATTGCATCCACGACACTAAAGCATTTTTGAAAGTTTCTTCGCCCCAAAACAAAAACAGGTTCAATTCCCAATTAGCTCCTGCCATGTAGGTACCCCTGGTTTATTCTAGTTTAAAAGAGTACGAGAGTTGTGAGGACAAGATTAAAAAAAATGCCGGAGTGAAATCCGGACTCTGTGTCCGGGGTAAGCCGAAAAACTAATCGATAATAAAAATTTAAAACAAATGTTACTTAAACTTAGTAATACAACGTAAAATTCATTTCAAAAGAGCTTTTTTCTCATGTTTGCTATACACATCTTCTTCCTGAAGAAAACTTTAAGTTTCACCCAAATGTCAGGTAGTTTATGTGATTGTAGTTTTCTCATATTGACTCTTTTAACTTTTGATATGTGGGTTTCGGAGTTTAAGAAATTATGTTTGTGAGTGGTACTTACTACACAGGGAATCCTAGTGTAAAGCTATAAGCGTATTAAGCCGTATTTATTTGTATAAATATAAGGACGTTTTGAGCGGACTTCCAGTACCTATGGACTCATAACGATCATAAGTTGCGAACGAATAAAAAAGTTACGTAAACGACGAGAGGGAAGAAATAATATGTGAATATAAGAAAAACGCTTTGAACTCGTCTCGTTTGATGTTCGAGTGTTCGGATGCGAATAAAATTCCTTCTCTCGCTACCTTCCACTGAAGAACCGAATTTACATAAGCATTCGATTCAAAAACGTTATAAATTAGCGAGCGGCGCGAACCGGTACACGAACCGCGCATAACTCAACCTAACAGCGTCATTAGAGTACCGCAATGGCGTTAACTAATAACTGGGACTTAAGACTTAAGGGGGTGATCATTGAAGCTCAGTGACAGGGAAAGGTTTCTTTCTGATGTAATTTTTTTTTGTGTGCCGAATTGCAGCGGGGGGTGCGCGGCAAGGGGTGGGGCCGGCCGGGTCCAGGCGTGCGCACCCGGCAGTGGCTGGCCGACCGCCGCGCGCAACAGACGTCTCGTCTCGCTTTCACTCGGCCCCACGTTGGGCGCCATTCGTGCCGATGCCGGTATCGTAAACCGATCGTATGTGGTTCGAGTGCATTGTGAAAGGATCGTTCAAGTGTTCTGTGATTGTTGAAAAATAAATAAAACGCTTTGAAATTGAACCAAAACATTTTAATTACATTAAACCGTTCAAGAACTTAGTGTTACAGATCAGTGTAAAGTTCCATATCTGATAACAATTAGTGAGGTGTCAAGTGACGTGTTTTGGACGTCAGTTGTTTTGGTTGTTCCCGTCTTATTATTCTTCAGAAAATAAGTGTAAGTACCTATGTTTCATCTTCCACTACGGACAACTTTAAATATTTTATAATTAAAATATTATACTAAAACTTCGCATCAAAACCAAAATTGTCCTCGAATAATGTCACGTGTTAACCGAAAACCAATTCTTCACGCGTTCAAGTTTAGGACGTGCGATCTTCTATAATAGATCTTATTGCTATCGCCATAGAAGTGAAAATTGTTCAGTCTTTAATCTAATATCTCTAACAAAAAAATGGAGTTTGTCTTTAACATTGTTTTGAAGAGTACTGTCGAAACGGGGCGATTTGCAAAGTTAAGAGAATGGAAGGAAATGAACATTCGTAAGTACGATTCCAAGTCATCTTATTTCAGCATGGGAATTACAGGAAACAATCAAATGAGTATTTCATTGAGCATCAATTAATATAGATAGAAATTAAAGACTTTAATAATTCAATTGCTACTCTCAATTTACCATTTTTTTCTTTTTTGTTTTAAGTTTCTATATTCGTAGCTCCATACTTTTACGTCGTGGATGTCATGGACACACACAAAGGTGAGTATACAAACCCACAGATCCAAAACAGGACTGAAGGCTAATTATTTTACTATGTATACAACCGGGTTTACCAAAATATACTGAGTAGCAGTCTCGAAAATACTAGTTATGCGATGCAAGTCGTAAATCTTATTTACATTTGATTACATAATTTCAACTTTATAATAAACATCTCAGAGTAAAGTATCCGACACATTGGCACGACTTTATCTTGATGTTCCAACAGAGATTGGCCCAAAATTTACATAATTCGGTTCCCTTTACGAAGCTTCAACCATTTCTTAAATTTAAGCGTCAAAATTTGGGAGTTTTTACGACCTATTCACTTTTCTATTTGGGCGGCCAAATTTACTCGTGTTTACTTTGAAATTACCCGCTTTTTTGTTAAGTATACTGTCTTTATGCTTGATTTAGAAATTGAAAAAGGTAAAGTTTATTTTTTCCTCCTTGTTTCTCATATGTAAAAATACATTTTATTATTACTTGGGTAATGGGAATAACGTATAACATGCATTATATCTAATAATTGTATAAAAACATAAAATCTTTGTTTGAATAAATTAATATACACGTGTATTTAGAATATGTCATTCATCAA
Organism: Phocides pigmalion okeechobee; assembly: GCA_018251015.1. Taxonomy (NCBI): domain Eukaryota; kingdom Metazoa; phylum Arthropoda; class Insecta; order Lepidoptera; family Hesperiidae; genus Phocides; species Phocides pigmalion. The sequence continues at coordinate 11,342 of DWON01001364.1, forward strand.
TACCAGATATTCACGGCCACTTCTACACATGTTCGTTTTTTAGTAAAGTTGAAGTAGGGAACGTGTAAGTCCATGCTTTACTGATGGTAAAGGATCATTGCCGTGGATCGTGGATCTTCATAGAGAATATTAATCTCATAAAAAGGTCACAATAGATGCAAAGTAGCAATTTATTAAAAAAAAGGATTGCAAAGTATTTCGATACTCTTAAAAATATATCATGGGATACGAAAAATTTAATCTTGCCAGAATCTCTTATGGCTTTCTACATTGCTGGTAATAGGAAGAGTAAAGAAAAAGATACACGTGTGTCGTTGCATTTCGTGGTAGTGGTGCTAACGGAATCCTACCTCCACGAAAGCATGTCTTTCCAAATAACAATTAAATTTCCAAATTGGTTAGTAAATAAATGACAAAATAAATTGCGAATTTCTGCGATAATAAAGGAATAAAAATACAAGCGAATGGAGAACATCCTTTTTTGAAGGCAGTTAAAATAGAACAAGTAGGAAAATGTTAACACACTTATAAGTTATATAAAAGATTTAAAATAGTGTTACAGACATAAATCAAAACGACTTCGTTAAGTTTCTTATATTTCTTCTAACCGTTCTTGTTTTAACTACTTAAGCACTTCACGCGAAGATTAATTAAATTAAACTCATTTTAAGTATTATCTCTTTTGTTGTTGACGTTTGTTTGACGTAGGACCTAAGTTAACCGCTTTTCACAACATAGAACGTCATAAACCTTTCTGCCCGACTGCGTCAGAAGGAAGGTAATGATTTTTGTATGTGTGTGTTCATTGCATGTTATGTAGCCTAGATTTATGGATGGATATATATATATATGGTGTCAAATTCTCTTAATAATGAGAGCGTCATAATATTTAAATATAGCAGCTCCGAAACCAAATTGAGGGACAGTAATGACCAAAATAATTTGTTACAATATTATATGGAAACTAGGTATCATATAAAAGGTATTTATAAAAGGTATCTATAATCTGCAGTTGTTACATTTTTTTAATAAAAGGTAGGAAATATGTAATTTCAAATAAACATAATTACATTACCATACTTTTATACCACTATGTATATATTTTCACACAGACTACAATAAATTGATTCAACATTTCAAATAGCGTTTCCTTTAATTGATTCCTTTTTAGATACCTGATGAAAGAATACATGGGTCGATTTTACAGGAGACGTTTTTACTTAGTAGTAGGAGTAGTTAGTAAACTTTTATCGATTCCAACTCTTTAAATATAGCACGTAATACTGGTACACCATATTTTAGCTCAACCAATGTTGCAACGATTCATGTAAAGATGTTGTACGTTGCAAAGAACTACGCGAAATAATCACAATTAAAAAGGTGAAAGCATTGCGAAATGTCACACTGTCGTCATAAATGGACGATATATAATTGATATGACAAAAAGTGACGACTCAGCCTTATTAACCCGGAATTGAAATCCCAAGGAGCACTGTTTTTCAGTCTTTTCATACTCCCTGAAGCGACATGCGGGATACGGGAATTGCCAGCCGCTTTTACCTGAATTGGTATAATTATTGTTATTGAAAATGATATTTTTTTTTTTATTTAATTGCTTTAATACTTTTCAATTAAAGAGAGAGCTACCAAAAACACCGATGTATCAAGCGTATTTCATAGTATTCCAAATTTTTCCCGAGTAAGGCTGATGAAGCGAATTCCCTTGAAAATTACCGACGGGAAAGTCTGCGAAGGATTAGAAAATTAGACACACGATAATATGTAAATTTGCTCATAGCGGGCGCTGCTGAAATTCTTGATTAGAGGCGTGAGTTGGCTTAATGGTAAAATAATTGGGCTTTGAAGAGATGACAAGATTAGTGCGTCGAGTGACATGCTGCTATTAGCGCCTTGTTAAATTTCGCCCATTAAAACCGCGATTTGATCAATAACGTTACGGAAACTTTGCGTAATTTTATGACGAAAATATCAGTACTTTATTTATGATTTTTTAGCTGCTTCCCACAACTTTATTTACATGCGCTTATATGTTCGGTATTTCTAGTTTTGTAACCGGAAATTTTCTCATGCATTCTCCCGTAACATTCGAATTGACATAACTTTTTTATTTATAAGATGACACGAACATTAAATGTTAAGTTAAGCTTACCGCAATACATAAGTGAAAATCGCACTGAAATCGATTAAGCCGATTCAAAGATTAGCGCGCACAAAATCACAGGTAAATAAGTAACTACTATTTTATTTTTTGTCCGAACCATGAGTCGCAATTCTTTAATTTTATATTTAGAAGAGTAGCATGCGAACAAGCTTAACAGGAAGCATTATAGGCAAGACTCGTGTTATTTTTGGATTTGAATGCAAATTTCTATGAATAAGGAAGAAAAGAATATATGGTGCGATAGAGGAAGTACCACCGTTAAATCCATTTTTAAATGGAAACAGTTCTTGCAATTCATTGAAAGGTCTGGTTGGCTTACGTATTCGGCGACTCTCTAAGTCGTCAGAAGTGGCAACGTGTTTGATTATAACCTCAAATAGCATTTTAGTAGTCTTCTAAGTTGCATGTAGTGCTATAGTGACCACTTAAGATCAGTGACCTGACCTTTGATACTCTTCTAACATTATAAAAGATCGACTGTGATAAGTCTTTTTTATGTTCCAAAACAAGGAATAAAGGTGGGAGAACTATAGTTCGACCAGTACAAACGCCGCCCTCATAATTCGCCGTAAACCATTACTTGTGTTTCGGTTGGAGAGGTGCGGTTGTTGGCTACACTTTGAAGCGAGGCGACCATCTTAGTCCTCTGGAGTAGCAACGGTTCTACGCTCGACCTCGGATAGGATTTCATTCGTATTTGTGGTTGTATGTGGATATTTATGGACTGCGATTAGCTAAAATCAGGTGGCTTATATGCTCGTTTGTTGCTCTTCTCACATTAAAAAATAGGTTTATTTCCCACAGCTGAAAGAAATCTGGAATATGCTCCATCACGTTGCATCTATGTACACATATATTAGTGGAGATATAGTTTGTTGGCCGACCCGTCTGGCCGATGTATTCAACCCACCCATAGGGTATCCAAGAAAATGTCTGTCGAAAACAGCAAAGCAATAACGTGACGTTCAAAGCACGACAGCGTGTAAATGTTGGCAGCAACGGTTACCCATCCAACTCCTGACTTCTCTTGATCTTACTTGACATTGTTGATCGTTTATCGGAGGTCTTCGACTTCTATTACCAGTAAATTATACCGCTCAATAATTCATGGTTCAACGTAAGATATATTATCTCAGTTAGTATTAAGTGTGTAAAAAAAAGTACCAAGAAAAAGCGTTTTGATGTATCGTTTTATTTCTTACCTCAATTCTACGTTTCCGGCGGGAAAAAAGGAAGACTTAACGTTATTTTTGCGTTTTTTCTTCGATACTGGGACGTTTGGGAACATAAAGATCTTTTGAATTGGTGAAGTATGGTAAAGTCACAAAATAAGTGTTATTGAAAGTGCTTACATATATTTATTTAGGTAGTACAAGCAGAGTTAGTGTTTGTAACAATTATTTCTGACTATTTAAGGTTCTAAGGCTCGTTTTTAAAAAATTTCGAACATACATATATTGGTATTAGAAATTAAAATATACCAATCATTTGTTTTCATTTATTTATTATGTAAATAACCTATAATGAAATAGAATATTCGAGTTTCATTATAATTTATGAGAATTTATGAGAAAGACCTGTCATCACTTTAATTAATTGACAACAAACATAAAAAAGAAAGGAAATGAATAACAATAAAATATTTCAATTGATTATTTTGTACATTAAAAAATATATTAATGAATAACAAAAATGTTTTTTATGTGAGGAGAGTAGCAAACGAGCATGCAAATTTTCGTACACTTACGAGTACTTAACTCCATCTCATATATACCACCTATATATTGTAAGAGCAATATGAAGCAGCTTTGTACATTATTTATGTGAGAAGAGTAGCAAACGAACATGCAAACCACCTGATGTTAAGTAGTCACAGCCTATGGACATCCAAGTACAACCACAAACACGACTGAAATCCTATCTGAGCTCTAACGTACTCGTATATACGTTGTTACTCCTGAGAACTGAGATGGTCGCCTCACTTCAAAGTGTAGCCGGCAACCGCACTTCTCCAACCGAAACACAAGTAATGCTTTACGGCGGATTATGAGGGTGGAAGTGGTACCTCCGCGCTCGAACTATAGTTCTCCCACCTATAGGTTTAGCTTACTCAAGCAAACCTATCTCTTCTATTTCTGGGTATAAAGCTCAACATGATTAGCTCTACTTACCCGCTATACTAAGACTAAATAAATAGTAACTAATTAATACAATTTATTTAAACTAACTTCAAAGGCAAACAAATTTACCGAGTCTCGGACTTGTCACAATTTATTACGAAACAAAATAATTACTCACAAAGGAATTCACGAGCTATCCAATAATTGAATCCTAGTAATTGGATATTTTTCTCTTCAAATCAAATGTCAAAGAGACTTGAGATTAATTTGGTAGACCGATGTCATTTCGAGCCTTAGATACTCTGAGCCTAACACTGCAATGCGAATTCAAACATTTTTAAGTATAAATTAATTAAAAGAAACCTTTTCTTTCCTTTCAGTGCTATTAAACTTTAATGAATTTATTATAGGATTCGTGATTGAAATAATAATGTGCTTGGGATTGAAACGGGTCTAAATTACATTCTATTAATTGCTTTCTCTGTCTGTCCTGTCAATCTGCTCACGACATCGTACCATTGTGTGACGCGCTAGAAACGTATCGAACAAAAAGTTTTGTGTGTATACAAATATATATATGAGAGTACGCCTACTAAACACGGGCGTAGGAAGGGAGGATAATTCGGTGTCTATACTTATAACTGTACACATCCTTGAAAACTCGACAGTATTGAAGAGATAATGAATGTGGTTAGTTGAAATAGACGACTGCTTTGCTTCTACATCGCTTTGCCACCGACCAACATCATCGTCTGTCATGCACGGACCGAAGCAACATCGGCAATGTTGTCGCCGATAATTGTTGACGCTCGTCACCAAAACCGCTATGCACAGGTATGATATGCTGTTCAAATTGTTTGGGTATAGTAGTCACGTTTCAGGTAGTGGTTGTACGTATGTGCATGTCGATGGGCTGCAGCGACTATTTAATATCAGATGGTCTTCACCCTCGTCTGTTGCTCTTCTAACAAAAAAAATTATAAGGTGTCATTTTTCCTGACAAACAATGTTTGAAACTTTAAAAATGTAAACAAACACGTTTGTAACTTATTCAAAGCCACTCACAATGGAAAAGTTTTATTCAACCGGACTCAAGGACAATCGTGTTTTTGTCTTTCAACTTGTAGTGCGCGCAAATTAGCCTATGTTACACATTTTTATATGTCGTTCATGGAGGGACAAGAATACCCTTTCCTGGGGTCTATTAAGGTTTTGCAATAGAGTTTTGCAAGGTGGTAGAGTCTTTACGATTCTACCGGGGAGATACTACCGCCACCACCAATTTTAAAGCGGAATAATGTTTTCCTTTCGATAATAAGGTTTATATGCTCGCTTACTTACATATAAAGGTAGTGGACGCTGCAAACCATGGATAACCTTATCCAATCTCAAACAGAAACTGAAATCCTATCGGAAATCATACGTGGAGACCTTACTACTTAGGAGAACGGAGATTTTTCGCGCAGGCTTTTTCATCTTACAAAAACTGTTTTAATTGAAACTAACATCTCAGATACAGCCATCAGGGTAGTGACGCCGCAATTTATAGCCCCGTTTGAGAATTGGCCGGTTTTGAAATATGGCGGGCGAGCGTGCTGATTTATCGTCGTCCGGTGAAAAATGACGCGCCCACCCAAATGGAACTCTTTCTGCGATTCTAGACAAAAACTTATGGGCTGAACTGGAGTACAATTGCGTCACTATCGACGCAACTTGTGACGTAAACTCGTGACGAAACGTGGTCGTTTTGTTTGGTTATAGATTGAATTTCCATAACATAAGCATGTACAAGTGGTATATATGAGGTGGAGCTAAGTAAGTTAAGGTGGGAGAACTATACCGATTCGACCGAGTTCGACCGGGGAGGTTACCGTCACGTTACCGTCGCCCTCATAATCCGCCGTAGAACATTACTTGTATTTCGGTTGAAGAGCTAAAGAAGAGAAGAGTTAAAGCAAGGTGATCATCTTAGTCTTCAGGAGTAGCAGCGTATCTGCGTTCGAGGTCAGATAGGATTTCAGTCGTATTTGCGGTCGTACGTGGATGCCTATGGGCTGCTACTACTTAACATCAGGTGGTTTGCATGTTCGTTTGCTACTCTTCTCACATAAATAATGTACAAAGCTGCTTCATATTGCTCTTACAATATATAGGTGGTATATATGAGATGGAGTTAAGTACTCGTAAGTGTACGAAAAAGAGTTTTAAAAACCGTTGCACACTTCGGAGCATTTTCGGGATCGAATGTCGAACCTTTTGTTTCTGTTAACAATGACGTTTGCAATGGTCTGCAATGTGGGACGTAGATAAGACTCCTGAATGGAACTAACATTGTTAGGTCCGACCTGAAGATTTTCACGGAATTATCTCGTATCTGCAGAAACTCTCGGAAGTAAAGGACACCTGAGCTTGTTTTCCAATCTTTTGTAGAAAGCAACAATGAGATTCATTAAAACGACTTTTATTGGAACAACTCGCCGTGCTGGACCGTGTAATTTGTTTCATTTCCTAATGTTTATAGTAATTGTAAAAGTAGCCAACTAATATGCAAGCAACTAATATTTTAAATGGTTATCTTACCACAAGGGTTTCAATATTGAACTACTGAGTACTTTCCAATCAAAACGGAATAATTGCTTCACGACGTATTGTGAGGGTGGCGGTGGTACCTGCTCGGTCGTTCTACAATTTATTGATTAAATGTTTAATTGTAAGGGTGAAACAAAGATTAAACAGTACTCTATTATTAACTAGTTTTACGTTTACCTTTACGATGTTTACCTTTTTATGTGTGTCACAGATAGTAAAACTTACCATTTACATATATTTTATATTGTGGAAAGTTAATGCAATCATAGGGCATGTTAGGGCTGCTTATTTCCTTATAGGTGCTGTTAAGTGTATACACTGTAGGTAAAATAAAGTTGAAATACATTTAACTGAGGCAATTTTTTCTGTGGACGTAATGTAATCTTGTAATATAATTTGAACATTACATTAAAGTGACACGCTATCTTAAAGTGACCGTCGAGACATTCGCATTTGTTACAAATTGCCGTCGGCTTACATGCGCTTGACACGTACTGATCGATAAACATTTATAGGGACTTTGAGTAACGTGTGTGTTGAAGTGATCTCGGCTCAAGGTACTTACTGCTGTTCCAAGTCGTAAAATTACTCGTAACGTGCACGTAACGCTCGACGTCACTTGTATCCGAGTTGTTCATTACGTTATAACCGAAAGCTCTATGTCAGTATCTAGCTTAATGATTACAGGATAATGAGAAGTAGTCTCAGAATGATAAAGACCTAAGCGACAGTACACCATGGTGTTTATGTACGACCTTATACACATTTATGAAACCCTAGCCCCTTAAATTCCGCTTCATCGCTGTCTATTGTTGTCTACAGTTCAGGATGCAGGGTTTTTGCACAAAAAAACAAGGCACAAGCATCTTTACTCACAATATTTTATTACCTTATAACAAATGTAACTAGTATAATCGGATCGGGTTTTTCTAAGTTATGAAATAAATCGGTACTTACATAAAAATAGTCAATTCCTTATTCCTTCCTTCACTACACACTTTGTACTTTTCGTGGCAACGCCTTGAGCACGAATGCCTATTTTCCGAATGAGCCATAATAGACGAATGAGAGCACCGAATGAGTTGCATGAATGAATGAATGAATGAATAGGATAATATCTTAGATCTACCCGGTACAAATTAACAGCACAAATTAGATATTGTTTCAGTTCTACCCGATACTGGTTAACATATTTTCACATCTACCCGATACAAGCTAACACTATATAATCCGCCATGGTTCAATTATTGAGTTTTGTACAAGACGTACTAATTAAGTACTAAGCAGTCAAGACGTATTAAGTCTAAGGCTAAGTTGGTTATATGTATTCATGAGCGATAGTCACCATTTTCTCAATTTCATTAATAAAGTATTTCATTTATGAGTTTTTACGGTAGAAATATACGCTGAGGTGATATCTACTAGGTTTACATAAAGATATTTTTTCACAGCAATTGTCTATATAAGCTACGGAAAAATTAAAAAAGATTTTATATAATACATTCCATAAAGAAGTTGAATACCTATGGAATGAAAGTATGAATGTTAATCAGTTGCAGTGAGAAGTACAGAAATTGATGTTTAAGTTTCTTTTTTAGCTCACTTAGTTGTGCTTTTTGAAAGTTAATCCTTTACTGAGATAAAATTAAAAGCCATGAAGTTAATCCTGTATTTTCCAACAGAGATCAGATGCGTACTAAAATGTATGTTTACAGCTAACAAGGCACGAAAAATGTTAAAACCTTAAGTTTTGGAATTATCGGAAGGCCGGAACGCGACAATATCTTAAGACCAGGCTTTGAAAGTAAATTTCCGGGGAAGCCAATGTGGTCACGTTTCACTGTCGATATTCTATCGAAGGCCCTTCCCGGTAATTTATGAAGCCCTGAGAGGCATGCCTTTATGAATTATGACCGGGACAGACAGTCCGGGCTATGTTTACAAAGCAAAAAAATTCGCGGCCTCTCCATGTACGTGTTTTGCGTGGAAGGAATTTGTTTCTGAATCATTCGGGAGCCTCCCCATGTTAATTCAGATGTTTTGTTTCGCTCAAATTGTTTCTCTTGATTCGCGCTCAACTTTTTACCGTTATATATTCGTTTGTGTTGAATAAACAGAGTGTTATGCGTTCAGATAACATTGTGACATAAGAGAATGTGAAAGATATAAGAATAATAGCAAACGTACATGTAGGCTACACGAAGTTAAGTGGACGCTACAGCCTATGGACTTCCACGAACAACCTCAAATATAAGTCATATAAGTGCTCATATAAGTCCTTACATGAGGTCGTACGTAGATGTACTCCTTGGCGAATTATGACGGCGGCGATGGTTCCTTCCCAATCAAATTATAACTCTACCACTTTGACTACTAGATGGGTTTTTAGTGCAGCAGCAGTTTAGACTCTACTGTATTCATATTTACCTGTATATCTACGAGGATTGAAACATATTCCATGGATTTCACGAAAATTTTTATTGTATTTTATATTTGTTCCAGATATTAATTATATGTATATTAATTACATTCACATGACACTACATTAATCGGCTTTATTTTATATATTTAATATTTTGATATTTCAAAATATCAAAATATTTTAATTAATTATCAAAATTTACCTACTTGGTCTATCTTTGTAGATGCTGGATAAATAAAGATAAAATTCAAGCATTAAGTATTCAGAGCTGTTTCTAAGACTGCTCGGGAGCTTGAAATCCTAAATTGTGTCCAATTACTTCAGAGTACCCTTTTGAAAATTCAGTTTACTTGGCGACGTATTATTAAACATTAAAATAGCTTGGCTGGAAAACGTTACAGTACTTCTCTTAATTTATAGATTTTGTATCACCACTGAAGCGCAAGAGGCAGCTTTCGTGCAGACGTTTTTCTATGCTGTTATAGTAATCAAATAAATGTAAATTGAACAAATAAACTTGTATACACATAAAAACTGGGAATCCCTGTGACTGCACTGTGAGCAGAAACAAATACGAATACATAAACACTCAAACCTAGAACAGGTTTGACAGTCGGCAGAACAACACTTTGACGACAGAAACCACCGTTACCCTTATAATCCACTATTATACATAGTAGTTCTTGTGGTTCAGTCTTCCTGCTTATCACGCAGACAAACAAAAAATCTACCAACATACATACATCATATATTTTTCACGTACAGATAGCTATCAGTCACAATTTTATTATCTATATAGAACTGGTTCATATCTCGCGCAGATAATTGCCATCGAAAATCCGTTAGAGAATATGCTCAGCAATATACATATGTACACATATGTACACACAGAAATATATATATATGTATATATATAGATTAGGACATTATTTTAATTAGTTTTAAGGCAGTCCATTGTTAGATTTGTATTTATTAATTAAATTATTTCATAGATAACACAATATATTATAACTTTATACTATTTGTTTGTATGTATACTGCAAATGTGCTAAACTTTCAACAAACAACCGTATTAAACATTACTACTAACAATAAGCTAAGCTAACATTAACATTAAGATTGTTAACATTAACACTCCTTGCGTAATGTGCAAAGGTCAAATCTAAAACATTTGAACATGAGTGGGAGTCGACCCATTGCTAACCTTTTGTCTGACGAGATGAAAATCGTCATGACATAACATAACCTGCTGCTAATACATAACCGGTTGGTTATACACAACCGGTGGGTTATACATAACCGGTTGGTTATATATAACTGGTCAGTGATTTCGCATTTGTTTCTCTAGGCTTTGAAACCTTTGGTCTGTGGGGTCCGCGTGGCAAACAATATGTCAAATAATTAGTTCCACATTTGATCGACGCCACCGGTGACAAGAGGGCTGGGTCATATCTCGCGCAGAGAATTGGGATTGCTATCCAACGCGGGAATGTAGCTAGCTTTCTTGGAACCATGCCGCATGGGCTCAGACTCCCTGTACATTGTTTATATTAGGTTTTCATTATAATCCGTTTTAAGATTTTTACCGGTCACTTTTCTATTACCCAAATAATGTTATTAATCCTCATAACTTCATAATAGGATTAGCTCGGCTAACCTGTGTCTTGGATGCTATGGAAACATATAAGAGTCCGCACTCAAAACAGAAATCTATATGCAATCGGATGTCTACCAGGCTGAGAACCTGTAATGTTTGCAAGTTAGATAGAGCGTATTTCGATTTCTGGGAGGTAAGATATGTGCTATCTTTACTTATTCTAATCTCTTAGGCGATCCCACAGCGTATGAGCACAGCTCTGATTTCCAAAGGAACGCATATGTGCCTTACCATAATCAATACCTATGAACACTAATACTACCCAGATCTATTTCTGAAGTGGAAAAAATCTATTTCTGTATTGAGTTCGATTTGGTCAAGAATAATTATTTCTGTGGTGAGCACAAGGGTCTGTCTTGTGTCCGGTGGCAATATTATTTATTGGAATATATTAAGATGTACAGTGAAAAATATGTAGGTATTTTAAAGGTGGGAGAACTATAGTTTGATAGGGGAGGTACCACCGTCGCCCTCGTAATCCGACGTAAAACATTAGTTGTGTTTCGGTTGGAGAGGTGCGGTTACCGGCTACACGTTGAAGCGAGGCGACTATTTCAGTTCTCAGGAGTAGTAATGTATCTACGTTCGAGCTCAGATAGGACCTCGGTCGTGTTTGTGGTTATACGTGGATGTCTATGGGCTGCGACTCCTTAACATCAGGTGGTTTGCATGCTCGTTTGCTACTCTTCTCACATAAAAAGTGTAGAAAAAGCTTAAATAGATTCTTGAAAGATTACAATAATGGTAGAGGACATATTATAAATAATGAAGTCAATAGAAATTGCTGGCGCTAAGATATTAAAGGGAATGGATTTTGTATTAATGTGCTTATTACCTGAGCTCCGGAAAAATACGAATGTTTAGGTTGTGAATATTTCATCGCGCCATCCGCTAAGCCGATGTAGATAAATGAGGTATCATTAGATTCCCCGTAATCCCTCATATGTAGGATATATCATACGTAAAACCTTCACTTATATATATATGTATATATTATGTAAGGTACAAGATTATGGGTAGTACGTACTTTTAAACTAATATCTTCTTTAATTACCGATATTTATAATTAATCTCATGGTTCGTTTAGTATACAGTTTAGCCGTGACCACGAGCTATGCAACTGATTCGACATATCGACAGTTCAAAAAACATTAATATTGAGTACCCATTACTAAATTGTAGAGTTAGTATGTAATTTTGCGTCCAAATAGCACCATTTTTTCTCCTATAGAAGTCATAGGAATATAACTATCTGGTAAACTGATATCATCAAATATTTTTGGACCCATAATAATAATAATAATTAGTGAACTCTTTATTTATCCATTCAAAACGAAAGTACGAATGCTTAGCTTTTCAAATGAAGTATGTATTACAAAATAATTATCAGTTAGCGTAGGAGAAAGGACTTCCAATATTTTTGGACACAAATTATCGTGGGTCATCACTTCACTAATTATTATTTACATCCAAAAATTATTTATTATATCAATTTTCCAGATGTTTATGTACCTACGACATCCACAGGAGCAAACATAGTTTTATTACAAACCGACAAAACTCACTAGTGTGAGCTTAGATGTCCGTTCCAGGACCCGGGAGGACGAAATGTATCATTGGGCTAGCTCTACTGACAGATCTATGTATGCATATGATATGATAATAAAATTCATTTCATAATAATTAGTTGTTATTTCCCTTATCTGTAACGAATTGCAAATAGAAAAATAATTCCACTTGAAATTTCTAAGATCTAAAACATTAGTTTTGTTACACTAGAAACCTCTAGAATTTAGAAATTTCTGTTATTCTACGGATATGAAACATAAATACCTAATTTCAGACTATAAATCTAAATTCATCTTTTCAATAGCTGTCTGGCCTTGAATCGAACCTGGAACCATCTGTGTGTACGAACTTGTTTGGTATATACTTGGACTTCTGTGCATATCAGACCGGTACGGCTACTAATATAAGGCTGAAAATATTCCTCAAAAAGGCCATCAAAAAGCTTAACTTGATTGACAGGTAAACACCCACCTGGTTATGATTCAACGCGCGATACGTCACAACTCCATTAGCGGGGTAAGTATTAGAAGAAGGCGAACGAGGCGCCTCGTAAGGAAAGATGTTCCGTAATAGAATTGTGCATCGCACTCCCACATACAGGGGAAATTCACTTTCCCTCCCTTTGGGGGAAATCAAATCTCGCGGCGTGAATATCAAGTTGTAGCTTGTAGATGATATTTTGCTGGGAAAATCCTTACAAGTGTTGCGGAAATCTCGCAAGTTTTTGTCGTAATGTCGAATAGAATATATTTTATTTAGCTCGACTTTAAATAGCGTATGTGGTATGTATGTTACAAAATAGCAGCAATTTCCTTCATACAAACGAGTAGATATTGCTATATGTTGCTGATATTTTTTTAATGCGTTTCAACAAGTTACGGTTTTCGTGATTCTATTTAAAGACTAGATTTTGCTCGCGCAGAAGTCGATATATATCGTTCTTTCTTTTCTTTTTTTTGTTGCGAGAGTAAGAAACGGGCATGCAGG